>JAPKLW010000937.1:0-79815 GCA_026898455.1 Plectranthus barbatus | reverse complement strand
TTTTTGGGCGATCAGAAGGAGGGATTTTTCTGATCGAATCCTCCGGCTTTCTGATTCAACTTGGTGGATAATCCTCACCAGATTTCCAAGGAGCAAGGGAACAGATCAGAACATTAGATCTGTAGGAACATAAGAAGGAGTTACATTCCGCTTCAGATCTAACTTCATCGTTAATTCTCCGATCTAGATCTGTAGATCAAACGATTGAAGAAAGGTATTTCTCTTAATCATCTTATACAATTAAGTTTGTAGGAGCATGCATAGGATCCGCATGGTTTATTTAATTGAATTTAATTTGATACCCTAAGAACGATCCTGCGAATTAAATAACAACTCACGTTGTTGGCCGTAGACTCGAATCCTACAATTGGTATCAGAGCGAGGTTCCAGTTCTTAGGCACTGTCCTTAATAAATTTAATTAAATGAATTTGTATGTTCATGGATGGATTTAAATTGTTGTGGATGATTTTTGTTCTCGTGGCCTTCTCGGTTTTTTGGATCTGTTTTTACCACGAGAAAATTCGTGGTTAGATTTGATAGGAAAAAATTGTAATTGATTGTAGATCTGTAATTTTTGTATTTTTTATTATTCAAATCTGTAAAATTGAGATCCGGAAGAAAGAACGAGAAACAAAGAACAGCGAATCAACACACAGCCAGGTCAGCCCCAGCCATGGCAGAACTCGCCGGCGGTGACGGCAGGAGATGGCGATGCAGGTTGCAGCGCGCGTGGGTGGCGGTGGCGCGGCGGAACCCTAGTTCCGTCGCGCGGCTGGGCCGCGCCCAGTCTTCTTCGCGTTGCTGCGAGCGTCCAGCGAGCAGCATAGGCTGCTGCATCGCGACCGGCGACGGCGACTGGACGGGTGGCAGCGGTAGGGTTTCGACCCTATGGCTGGGCCGCGCCTGTCTCCCCTTTGCGTACGATGGAGGTCGCAAGCGGGCGCAGGGCTGTGTCCGGCCAGACTGCACGCACAGCCGACAGCGGCGGCCCTGCTCTGCGTGGCTGCTGCCAGTGACGACGCAGGTGGCGAGGCAGGCCGCGCGCGCGGCTGCGCGCAGTAGGGCTGCGCATCGCGCGGGCTTTGGGCGTCCTCGCTGGTATCTGCGGCTGCTCCGGCGAGCGGGCTGACGGTGGAGATGCTCTGAGCGTCGACTGGCGTAAGTTCCGGCCGCAGGAGGTGGCCGGAAAGGCGGCACCGGCAGGCTGCTGTGGGGGTGGCGGCTGCTGCTGCATCTAGGGTTTCCAAACCCTAGTTCTGGCCCACTATGCAGCCCGGTTTGCAGTTTTTCAGTGGGAGCCCAATTCTGAAGATCTGTATTGTAATTAAAGCCTTATAATAGATAGGATTTAATTTGTAATCGCATCTGAGGGGCCACAAGAAATTTTATTTATTTATTTAATCATTTCTCGTATGATGTGATTTATTTTGTGCGCACTAGTAAATAATCGGAAAGCATGCTTATTTGCTTTAATTATTTACTTTAATAAGCATGTTGCAATTATTTAAATTTTTGAGCATGTCTTATGTGATTTATTTTATGTTTTAAATTATGTCTATAAATTCCGTATTCATATTTATTTATGATGGAATTTTGGGTTGACGTAATTTATGGCAACATAAAATAATGTGTGCGCATGAAATCTTTAGAATTAAAAATACTAAGGTGGATTTTGGTTATTTTCTAACCAAGATCATTAGACCTCCACAAATACAACCTCTCATTGGAAGTAAGGCATTTCGAAGCGTAAACGTCTACTTCAGTAGCTTACGTTAGAAATAAATTACCAGTTCTGATGCGATGAGGTTTCCAAATAAAACATTTATTTTAAGATGAGAAGTGGGAGCCTCTAAGCAAACGTCTACTCCAGTAGCTTGCATTGAGATAACTTTCACAAGTCTCTAAGATTAATTTAAATGGGATAACAAAGGATATTAAGGGCATGAGGCATGGGTCGAGTACGTATGCTAAATCGCCTTTTAATGTCCGGAGTTAGGATTGTGGTTATTTTACCTTAGATGTTGCCTGAGCACAACTCATGCATGAGATCCCTGCTCAATATAGGTGAACATGGTCTAAGTTATCTCCAATATTAATTTCTTTTGCTTAAGATACCTAGCATGTCAAGAAATTAAAGGATCATTTTGGTCTGGTTGAGCGTTTGCCGTAAACGTCTACTTCAGTAGCTTGCGGTGAATTAGCTTGGGCAATTGGAGGAAACAAATTGTATTGTTTTATCTAAAGGTTACTATGCATATTTGTTTCAATTGTTCTGTTGTATGTTCTTAAATTATTTTATTTATTCATTTTCAGATATGTCTATTATTATTCGTATTTTGGCACAAAATCCCTTGGAGGGTTCGAATTTCCTGGAATGGAAATGGCTCATGGAGCGATGCATGTTTGCTACGCAGACTGTTTTTGTGTTACTTGTGCCTCGTCCGGCTGTACCTCTCATTGGGTCCTCAGATTTCTCTAGGAACTCCTTTGAAAAATGGATGGCGAGCAACGATAAGTTATTATCAATGCTCAGGTTATCCATGATTGAGGAGCTCCAACTCAAGTATCAATATTGTACTGACGCGGTTGAGATTTGGAGAGATCTGATTATGACTAATGGTAGGCTTGGACAGACTGCCAGTGCCAAATTCATAATGAGAATTGTGAACTGTAAGTTGGCACAAGGTGCTAATGT
The DNA here is from genome assembly GCA_026898455.1 of Plectranthus barbatus. Classification (NCBI taxonomy): domain Eukaryota; kingdom Viridiplantae; phylum Streptophyta; class Magnoliopsida; order Lamiales; family Lamiaceae; genus Plectranthus; species Plectranthus barbatus. The sequence continues at coordinate 77,119 of JAPKLW010000937.1, read as the reverse complement.
AAGGGAGCATGTGTTGCACATGGATAACCTCAGAAGATTTTATATCTTATTTGGTGGAAATATGAATGATCAGTTATTCACTGATATCATATACGACTCCCTTCTAGAATCTTTCTATGACTTCACTTCCATAGTCGAAGACAAGGTGTTTACTCTTGATCAGTTGGTCAGCTTCTTGGAGGCTGCTAAAGGGATCGATGATTCCTTGTCTGCTGTTGTGCTTGACCATCACTTTCCACTTCCAAGTGTAAAGGATGTGAGCATGAAGGAATCGACTAGTGAGGTTGCTATAGAAAGATTTGGAGGCAAAGTTTACAAAGAAAGGTCTATTCTACATGCAAGAGGAAAGGTCACTGTAAAGTAAATTGTCCGGTGTTTGTCACCAAGGGACAAGGGGTTCGCGCTGACTAGAGAGCTTGAAGATGGCGAGGTTACCATCTCCATGGGAAATGCTGCTAGAGTCTCTGCTACAGCAATTGGAGATGTTACTTTATGTTTTGGGAATAATATTTTAACACTAAGAGATGTTTTGTTTGTGCCGTCTTTTCGGCGAAACTTGATTTCAGTTTCCAAACTCTTTGATGATGGATTTTCTGTTATTTTTGGTAGAGATGTTTCTATCATGAGAAATAACGTTGTTATCTGTCATGGGTCACTGAAAGATTCTCTTTATGTTATTACATGTTCAAACAAACCAACAGTGAAAGAGGCATATAATTTGTATAACCAACAGAAAAGAAAATTTTCTTCAAGTGAGGATATAACATATCTTTGGCACTTGAGAATCGGTCACATCAATCTTAAGAGAATCAAGAAACTCGTTGATTGTGGAATTATGGATCCAATCCAAGTAGTTCCACATAGAGTTTGTGAATCTTGTATAGAGGGGAAGATGACGACCAGGCCTTTTAAGGCAAGTGAGTCTCGAGCAAATGATTTGGTGGACCTCATCCACTCTGATCTGTGTGGACCTATGTCAACGCAAGCCCGTGGTGGGCACAGATACTTTGTCACCTTTATAGATGACTACTCTAGATATGGATTTGTTTATTTACTTCACTACAAGTCTGAATGCCTTGAGAAATTCAAGGAATTCAAGGCTGAGGTAGAGAAGAAGTTGAACAAGACCATAAAGGCACTGCGATCTGATCGTGGTGGAGAGTACCTCAGTAATGAGTTTCTCCAGTATCTGGCAGATCAACTGATTACTTCCCAGTGGACCGCACCTGGCACCCCTCAGCAGAATGGTGTTGCAGAGAGAAGAAATAGAACTCTGTTGGAAATGGTTAGATCAATGATGAGCTATGCCAGCTTACCTATTTCCTTTTGGGGATATGCGCTAGAAACAGCAGCGTACTTACTTAGAATGGTTCCTTCCAAGTCAGTTTCTAAAACTCCTATAGAGCTCTGGTATGGGCGAAAGCCTGATTTATCAAGGCTGAAAGTATGGGGTTGTCCAGCATACGTGCTGAATAAAGAAGCTGACAAGTTGGAAGGAAGATCCAAGTTAATGTTGTTTGTGGGCTATCCCAGGCAACACAAAGGGTGGCTTCTTTTATGATCCAGAAGATCAGAAAGTCGTTGTGAGTACCAACGCAAGATTTCTGGAAGATGAATTCAAAAGAAACCACAAAACCAAGAGCGAGATTGTACTTCAAGAAATTGAAGAGAACAATTCAAATCCATCAGGAGAACCCCGTGGCAGTCTGAGCATACCTGGAATAGGTATGGAACCAGCTGCACGGCCGCCTGTGTAAGATGGTGAATCACAATTGAATGCACCTAACACAGACACATTAAAGGGGCCTCGTCGTAGTGGGAGGTTGCCTCGGCAGCCTGAGCGGTATATGTTCGTGGGAGAGTCTTCTGACTTAATCCCTGAAGACGGACTGAATGATACCGACCCATGGACATACGACGAAGCTATGAGAGATAAGGATGTTGATCAGTGCCGTAAGGCCATGGATTCTTAAATAGAATCAATTACAGCTATGGATGTGTACCAGAAATCCTTGCTGCCGGATGGTTTTCGAGCCATAGGCAGCAAGTGGGTATACAAGAGAAAGAAGGATTCGAGTGGTAACATAACGGCGTTTAAGGCCAGGTTGGTGGCTAAAGGTTATAGTCAAAAGGAAGGTATTGACTATGATGAAACCTTCTCACCTGTTGCAATGTTAAAATACATTCGAATACTTCTGTCCATAGCAGCACATATGGATCTTGAGATCTGGCAGATGGAAGTCAAAACCGCGTTCTTGAACGGGTACCTTGAAGAAGGTCGTGACATCTATATGCAACAGCCAAAAGGGTATGTGCAGAATGATCAAGAGCATCTCGTCTGGAAGCTTAAAAAGTCACTGTATGGACTTAAACAAGCTTCAAGGTCATGGAACAAACGTTTTGATGATGTGATCAAATCCTATGGATTTTCACAGTGCGAAAACGAGAGTTGTGTGTACCGTTTATGTGTCAGTGGAAGCGTGGTCTTTCTTGCACATTATGTAGATGACATTCTCCTATTCGGAAGTGATGTGGAAGTGTTGTCAGGCATAAAAGGTTGGTTATCCGAGCAGTTTCAAATGAAAGATCTGGGAAATGCTGGTTACATCCTTGGGATCAAAGTCCTACGTAATCATAGGAAAAGGATGTTGAGCTTATCTCAGGGTGCTTACATTGATATTGTGTTGGCTCGTTTTAGCATGCAAAATTCCAAGAAAGGCTTACTGCCTCACTGTCATGGAATACGTCTTTCAAAGTCACAGTGTCCTGTGACAGAGAAAGAGAAGAATGAGATGGCTTAAGTACCATATGCTTCTGCAGTGGGAAGTCTCATGTATGCTATGCTTTGTACGAGGCCAGATACCTGCTATGCTGTAGGCGTGGCGGCAAGATATCAATCCAATCCCGGTCAGGCACATTGGAATGCGGTTAAACACATTCTCAAGTATCTGAGAAGAACACGAGACTTATGTCTTGTATATCAGTGTGAGAACTTGTGTCCTGTTGGGTACACGGATTCGGATTTCCAGGCAGACCAAGATGAGAAGAGATCGACCTCTGGATATGTGTTTACCTTGGGAGGAGGAGCTGTATCTTGGAGGAGTGCGAAACAGAAATGTATCGCGGACTCTACCATGGAAGCTGAGTATGTAGCAGCTTCAGAAGCTTCAAAGGAAGCTGTATGGTTCCGGAACTTCCTCCTAGAGCTAGATATTGTTCCGAGCTTGCCTAAAGCAATCACAATATATTGTGACAATGCTGGTGCAATGTCAAACTCGAAGGAACCCAGGTCTCACAAGGCTTCAAAACACATAGAAAGAAAGTACCACATCATACGAGAAATCGTAGCAAGAGGCGATGTGCAAATACAAAAGATAGATACGAAAGAGAATCTAGCTGATCCATTTACAAAGGGCTTGCCTCAGAAGATCTACGAGGAACACGTTCGTGCTCTTGGACTGAGGATCTGAGGCTGGACATCTTATGTCCCATTTTGTAATAGCTAGATTGAATAGACACACTTAATACTCTGTAAAAGTAATGGTATTATGCTTTGAGTATAAGTGGGAGATTGTTGGGATTGTATACAGAAAGCATAAATGATTAAGTGTTTGTATACTGGCCTTCATTTATGTGTTACATCAACAATTCTCGCTATCGGATAAATGTGAACATATAACGAACTATAATATCCTTTTATCTCGTAGATAGGGATGACCATATGGTGTGTAGGAGATCACAGAGGATCATATGGTTCGTTTGACCTAGCGAGATATAAACAGAATCACAGCTGAGACGGTCCCTGGATAGGCTGTCGGTCTAAGCTGCGGCACATCGGTTTATAAGTGGGCTTATCCTAGCTACTTGATGTGTCGGTACATATTTATGTATTAATGGGATCAACAGTGGGATGTGCCATTCTCATTGACATATGAATGAGCCAGATCCCTAACATACTTCCTATGATCTTAAACCTTACTGAAGGATAAGGGGCACACACAGATTGACCACACTTTGATATGCTATGGTGGCAAGTCTTACATGTACTCTTATACCTGCACTTTGGGTGTTGGCAATTTGTGTGGGGTCTGCTTAGGCTGGATGTATAGGTAAGCATATCCGTTTCAGGATGGTGACATTCCCTGATGAGCTCACAAGGTTCTTTATGCTAAGTCCTGCAGGCTGAATGATTTGTTCAAGCATAAGAGAAAAGGAGTGAGTGGTACTAGTCAGGAAATAAGATATTAATTAATTGTGGTTAATTGTCATAAACCAAATTAATTAATGAATGTCTAAAACCTTAAATATGTGGATCATGTTATTTTAATGCAACCCGTTCCTAATAACGTGGTAATAAAGGGGCGAGTCAACATTGTTACCATGGTGAAGGTTAAAACAATGTTTTATTCATTAATTATGTTCTGGATTGAACAAGAAAGAATTAATTAATAAAGAGGGCCCACTTTATAATTTGCATTTGATCCCTGGTCTGGCCCACACACTGCTCAAGCCCAATTAGGGTTAGGGTTTCTCAAAACCCTAACACTATAAATAATCTCCCTCTCAGATCAGATTGTAGCCACCACAGTATACAACTAATATTCTTTTCGAATATTGAGAGAGAGAGAGAGTTTTTGGGCGATCAGAAGGAGGGATTTTTCTGATCGAATCCTCCGGCTTTCTGATTCAACTTGGTGGATAATCCTCACCAGATTTCCAAGGAGCAAGGGAACAGATCAGAAGATCAGATCTGTAGGAACACAAGAAGGAGTTACATTCCGCTTCAAATCTAACTTCATCGTTAATTCTCCGATCTAGATCTGTAGATCAAACGATTGAAGAAAGGTATTTCTCTTAATCCATCCTATACAATTAAGTTTGTAGGAGCATGCATAGGATCCGCATGGTTTATTTAATTGAATTTATTTTGATACCCTAAGAACGATCCTGCGAATTAAATAACAACTCATGTTGTTGGCCGTAGAATCGAATCCTACAGCGTTCACGTCAACTACCTCTTAAGTTGGCTATTACCTACACCTAAGAGGTAAGGAACAAGTTCTAGTGCAATTCAAGCTCTCAAAGGAAAGTAAACAAACAATTATCAAACCTAATCTTCATGCATCCTTATTCAAATCAACATCCAAATTGAATTAGAACATCATACCTATCAATTGTACCAATACAAAGTTGAAATCAAATACGTCCATTACAATTGACAAGTAGAGAATAGAATCTTCCCCAATTGGATTTGTATGTCTTGATCTACCCCCTTGGATCTTCAATTCTCCTGCAAGGATTGATGAATTTAGCTCCTTGCTACTCTAGGATTGAGATGAAATCATGATGGAAAATGGAATCTAGGAGAACTCCTAACTAGATCTAATGAAAAATGAACAGAAACTCTTCAAATAACTGAATTTCCCCCTTTTATAGACAAGCAAACAGGGCCTCGGATCGCCCGGTCAAAGTATGGCTCGCCCGGTCGAAGCTGGAAACTGCCAAAATGCTGGAAAAACCCAGCCAGGCTCGCCCGATCGAAGTGGCTCGACCGAGCCACCTGTCTGTTGGCCTGGCTCGGCCGGTCCAAATTGGCTCTGTCGGTCGAGCCCTCTGTCCGGCCTTGCTCGGCCGGTCTTGCTACGCTCGGTCGGTCGAGCTCTCTATCCAGGTTGGCTCGGCCGGTACTGCTTCGCTCGGCCGGTCGACGCCTCCAAACTCCAAACACGTGCGATTTTCCTCCAAAACTCCACCAAAAATACTCGTTTATGCCCAAAACCTATCCTACAACATTCAAAACACAAAAACAAGAAAACACAACCAAAATACGACAAAAACATATGATACGGAAGTAAAATAGCCACAAACAAGCATGCGCACACATCGAAATACGGGTCATTTTACGCACGTATCATAATCCCCCAAACTTAAACCTTTGATTGTCCTCAATCAAAACAAAGTAAAGCTATTAATCTACCTCATGCAATACCTCATAGCTCATCAAAGTTATCTTAGCATGTTCAAGTAAAACGAGATTATCACCTAACTTTGTAACAAGGTTAATGCTAAGGACATGAACCACTCATAAAAAATGGATACAAGAAACGAAAGCACTCCCTCACGTGTTTAGGGATGATGAGATTTCACACAATCACAAGATATCGAGCTTGATTTCCATAGGCTTGCATCCATTCTCACCACTATACTACAACAAGTTAGTTTCTAGAATCAAAAAGGTCTTTCACGGGTTGTAACGTGGCTAACTAAAAGGTGGGTGGTTTTAGGCCAAACTGACTAAACTTCTCAATTTTCCAAAACCCCCAAACTTGTTCTTTCCGAACCACTACAAACCCCCGAGGCTTTTCATTTCACAACACACTTTTTTTTTTCTTTTTTTTCTCTTTTTTTTCTTTTCTTTTCTCTTTTCTTTTCTTTTTCATCATTTTTCAAATGCACCATCATTCTTTCATTTTGTCGGTGCCTCTTTTCCCAAATACTTGCACCAAAATTTTGTAGGTGCTCATTTTTCTAGGATTCAAACTAATCCTTTATTGCATATCTTTCATGCCTCAACATTTCCCATCAATACACATTCAATCAATTCCCAACCCAACTCTCATCACCGTATTCACCCTCATACACTCTTTCCCCCCAACTTGGTCCTAATTATATCAAAGAAGATTCACCAATAAATCTCAATCACGGGGATCAAAGATATGAAAGGCAAAATTATGATAACAACCACCTTATACTCCCGGTGTGAAATGTAGGACTAAGAATCGATGGCCTAAGATCATTTTCTAGTTACACACTCATGCCAATAGATAGAGAACGGATGCAAGTTCTAGATCTCGTACTCTCAATCTTGCCACTCACAAACAATATAGATATGACAATATCATGGCTCAAACCTCACAGCTTTTTGTCAAGTCCTATGCATAAACCACATACAAAACTCGGCAATTCAAAAGTTAAACTTAAAACATGCTTCGAAAACCAGATTCCGCCCTATCATTAGTTGAGGTAAACATCAAACTCCACTAAGTAAATCATGATTAAACTCAAGCCTCATTTGGGTTCATCACACACACACAAGCACACAACAATCCTAATAACAATCTACATGCCATAAAACAAATGTAATGAAACTAAATGGTAGGAAAAATGATAGAAAACGTTACCCATCAGTAGGCACGATCACCGCTCTCCAGTCCTTATTTGCACCTACTACAAATCAACACAAACACCACCAAACTATTGAGCATAAACAAACCAATTAAGTTCTCATTTCCACCATCTTCCACAAACCAAACATCAACAAAAATAAGGCAATATCCACTAGCTCCACCATTCATACCAAACCATAACACATCCACATACCAAAACCAAATAGAAAGGATTAAACACATGCAAGTTTGCCAAAATATTCCATCAACACATCATATTACCATAAAAATCATCATCCAAATCCATATCCAACATCCAACATCCATAACCAAAGTAAAGGTAAATCAATATCATTATACAACCCGATTGAAGATCCAAATCCATTGTTCAATACTAAACTAAACTAACACTAGAAAGCATAGTAAAGATAAAGAGATAGAGGAGAGAATGAACCAGAGCACCGACTACCGGCACTTCCCCCCAAACTTAGTCAAGTTAGACTAAGTTTTTCAAAAAGGTAGACGGTGCGTCATTGCTCAACCCTATCCTGCTGCTGCTGGCATTCCCGACGAGATTGGTATGGAATGGGGACTCGGCGCTGAAGCTCACGGACATCCTCCTGAATAGAATCCACTCTCCGATCAAGGCCGTCAAAGCGAGAAGTCATAGAAGTATCAAGGCCCTGCAAAGATGAAGACAAAGAATCTATAGAGGCATTAGTCTGCTGCAACATCGAAAACATCTGTTGCTGCCAATCTGCCATCGGGGTCTGCCGAGGCTGCGGAGGTGCACGGGTGCTCGGACCGGCATCCCGCAACTGTTGATGCTCTGCCTCAGAAAGATGCTAGAGGCTCGTGAAATATCCATCAGGAGATAACACTTCGACCACATCCTTGTGCTCATCGGTATCCAAAAACCAATTGGATCTATCAGACAGATCCGACACTGTTGTCCACTCCGGTCGGGGTATCTTCATTGCCAAATTCCCAAATTTATAATAGAATGTACTTCTATGCCCGGGAACCACAAATCGTCCGGCTAACAAGGAATTTGAATGCAAGAATAAAGCTGGAGCAGAAGCACCTGACAGGTCTACACCAATATCCTCAAAGATAGGGGTTAACATTCCACAACTAAAAGTCCGGGTGTTGGTATTAGCAGCCCGACTCCATGCATCCATCAACATCGCCCCCAAAGAGAATTTAATACCATTCATCATAGCATACAACATATGAAGTTCTAAAGTAATCACATTACTCAACTCATACCGCCCACACACAGAACCACCAACAAACTTATGAATATAACGGATAACTGGATTCCTAATTGCCGTAGCTCTACACTCCTTAATATTGAATTTCCTATCAAGTGAAATACCAGTAATCTCCTCCCAAAATTCCCCCAAGTTAACATTCTCATGCAGAAATACCGAATCAGGATCACAACCAAAAACTTCATCAATCTTGGCCTGTTGATAGAAATATTCTGTACCTTGGAGTTTAAATTTCATGGACAACGGTATTCCGCCCGCCCCCTTCATGACAGTAACCGAGGCAAGGAATTCCCTTGACAACTCTATGTATCCGGCCCACTTGGCATTGAGCATCTTCTTCCAACCGATGCCTATGAGGAGACTCCAAACATCATCCTTCAACTTCTATGCTTTCAACGTTTCGCGACACAAATATTTAGTGCCCACGACTTGTCGGTTCGCCAAATTCTTGTACTTAGCAAATTCCTCATCGTCAAATTTCTTTGGGCGCCCATCCGAAGAAGAAGACTCACCTCTAGCACGTTTACTTGCCATAAGAGAAATTAAAGTGTGAGATAAGAACAATTCAATGCACCAAAGTATGGGAAAAATTTTTGGAAGAGAAATTTTGACCGAGAGGCAAATGGGTCGAGCAATTGCTCGATCGACCCTAAAAATTGCACGCGGCTTGGCCGAGCGCCAGATGGCTCGGCCGAGCGACGGGTCTGTCCGCGCGAGGGGCTGCTGGCGCATCTGGGCTCGGTCGAGCCAGCCTCGCTCGACCGAGCGAGGCCTCTGTCCATGGCCTACGACCCAGCTCGGCCGAGCCTGCACCGCTCGGCCGAGCTGGCACCGCTCGGCCGAGCTGCCCCTGCTTTCACCACTTTTCGCCCTTTTTCCGACATTTTCCCGATCATGTTGCCTTCCATCCTCTCTATTCTTCAATCACAACGCCAATAAAACTTGTAAATCCACAAGCAATTAAGAATCCTTCATCAAAAACACTAAACAACATTATTCAACCAAAATCAATAACACACCATTATTCAAAAATGTGAAAATAACAAAATTTAAATATTGGGTTGCCTCCCAATAAGCGCTTGTTTAACGTCGAAAGCTCGACGACCATACCTCCCAATCAATCATGATCAAACGGTGTTGATCCCGAACTCATACCTCGACTTATCACCACGTGATCCTCCGGGAAGAACAATTTTCTTCTTGCACTTTGAGGTGGATCCGTATCCACTCTAGCCTTCTTTGTCCGAACTTGATCGTATTCATCTAAATCTCCCGGATCATCCTTTTCTTTGTTGTCGCCCCCCATAAGGTCTAATCCCGGATCGAGCACGTCCTTCAACCTTTTTTTCCTATCAAATCTCTCTTCTTCAAACCCATGCCAACTCTTTTGAGGTAAGGTAAAGACAACTTCTTTTCCACCACAACGGAAAGTGAGCTCCCCTTGTTTCATGTCGAAGAGTGCATCGGCTGTGTGCAAGAAAGGCCTTCCAAAGATCAATTGAATACCACCTTTGTTCTTCATGTCCACCACGAGAAAATCTCCGGGAAATGTGAATGTCAAGACCTCCACATGCACGTCTTCAACTACTCCACGAGGACAAAAGAGAGCATGATTTGCCAATTGTAAGACTTGATTTGTAGGTTTAAGATGTCCAACCTCCAACTCCTTCTACAAGTCCCATGACATTATATTCACACTAGCACCGGAGTCACACAAAGCTTTTTCAACTTTCACATCTCCAATTTTGCAACCAATGACAAAACCGCCCGGATCCTCCTTCTTGCTAGCTATGCTCTTCTCTTCATATACATTACTTACCGGTTCATTTAGTTCACCATCCGAGGTTACCTCAACTCCAACGAGTTCATCCAACATGGGTACACATTCAATCTCTTCCGGAAGTGGCATCTCTATATCTCCTTTCTTCACATAATCAAAGAAATGCACATTTTCAAGTTGTTCTTCTTTCTTTTCTTCCACATTTTCTACTTCCAACTCCTTACCATCTTCCTTCACTATACTCCCTTCTTCTTTGATCTCCACACATTCCACTTTTGGAGTCATGACCTCCAATTTCTCATTCATCCTATCTTCACCATCAATCATATTGCAACTTTTCTTTTGTACAACTTCCGTGTCGCTTGGAAATTTCCCAGGTTGATGTTTGCCACTTAATTGTTTAGCAATTGAGGAAATTTGCAGCTGAATCTCCGCGAACATCCCGTCATACTTCTCAAAGCGCTTATCAATCTCTTCATTTGGGTTCCTCCTCATCTCTTGATTCACATATCTACTACCTCCCCCAACATATCCTACTTGGCTACTACTCCCTCCTGCTTCCAATTGCATTTGAGGATTGAGAGCATTGTTCGGATTTGCATAAGAGAAATTGGGGTGGAATCGGTTCGATGGATGATAGTACATGTTTCCTTGAGGATTGTATTAAGGTCGATTGTTGTACCCCATTCTTTGATTGACGAAATTCACATTCTCCGGATAAGCATTCTCATGCTTAAGTATCATCATATCCTCTTTTCCACTCCCCGAAGTAGATAACTTGTCAAGCTTTCTTTGCATGGCCGCGATTTGTTCCTTGAAATCCTCCTTCTCATAAGCATCATTTACCGACTTCACCGGTCTATAATCTTTCCGTTCCCTTGGCCATTGGAAACTATTTTCAGCCATCTTCTCAATTGTCTTCCAAGCATCTTCCTCTTCTTGATCTAGGAATGCTCCTCCCGATGAAGCATCCATCATGACCTTTGTATCATAATTCAATCCACCATAGAATTGGCATATTTGTTGACTCTTAGAAAGACCATGTCGAGGACACTTGCCTGTTGGCTGCAGCGTTAACGTCAACTACCTCCTCAGTTGGCTATTACCTATACCTAAGAGGTAAGGAACAAGTTCTAGTGCAATTCAAGCTCTCAAAGGAAAGTAAACAAACAATTATCAAACCTAATCTTCATGCATCCTTATTCAAATCAACATCCAAATTGAATTAGAACATCATACCTCTCAATTGTACAAATACAAAGTTCAAATCAAATACGTCCATTACAATTGACAAGTAGAGAATAGAATCTTCCCCAATTGGATTTGTATGTCTTGATCTACCCCCTTGGATCTTCAATTCTCCTCCAAGGATTGATGAATTTAGCTCCTTGCTACTATAGGATGAGATGAAATCGTGATGGAAAATGGAATCTAGGAGAACTCCTAACTAGATCTAATGAAAAATGACCAAAAGCTCTTCAAATAACTGAATTTCCCCCTTTTATAGACAAGCAAATAGGGCCTCGGATCGCCCGATCGAAGCTGGAAACCTCCAAAATGCTGGAAAAACCCGGCCATGCTCGCCCGATCGAAGTGGCTCGACCGAGCCACCTGTCTGTTGGCCTGGCTCGGCCGGTCGAGCCCTCTGTCCGGCCTCGCTCGGCCGGTCCTGCTCCGCTCGGCCGGTCGAGCTCTCTGTCCAGCTTGGCTCGGCCGGTCCTGCTCCGCTCGGCCAGTCGACGCCTCCAAACTCCAAACACGTGCGATTTTCCTCCAAAACTCCACCAAAAATGCTCGTTTATGCCCAAAACCTATCCTGCAACATTCAAAACACAAAAACACGAAAACACAACAAAAATACGACAAAAACATATGATACGGAAGTAAAATAGCCACAAACAAGCATGCGCACACATCGAAATACGGGTCATTTTACGCACGTATCATGAATCCTCTACCCTATGAAGTTCTGAGACAAGAGATAGATCATCGAGTGGAACAACAGATGGATTTTGTTCTTGAGTCGCTGAAGCCGCAGTTGATCTTAGATGATCAAAAGCGAGAAGAGGAACAGAAAAAACGAGATGAGGAATACAGAAAGCAGGAAGAAAACCATAGAAAGCGGGTTGACGATATTACAATGAAGCTGAATCTACTAATGGCTTCCAGAGAGGAAGATAGGAAACACTTCTCAGAGGTAACCTCACTCCTCAAGGCGAAAGATGGTTTGCTTCCCATATCAGCCTCAACTTCCTCGAAGCGAAAAGACGCAGATTCCTCAAATCAAGAAAGGGAGAAGGACAAGAGTCAAAACAAGTGAGCAAGTTCATGAATTTGTTTTTGCTTTGTTTTACATTTTGAATGACTTCTATTACAGCAGTTTAAACTTTTTCATATACATGTAAATGATCATATCTATTGAAAAGTGGAAAAACTATTGGTTTGAAGACAACTGCTCATTGTCTCTTACCTTGATTCTTGTCTAGCTGAATTCAGATTTTCCAGTGTGATCAGCAATCCTTCCTCTCTTATTGCTCTAAATTGATTGATTTTATTTATAAGTATTATTCCATTTAAGGGGAAGATCATTTAGAGTAGGTCGAGTGTAGAAGAGGCACAGTTCTAAGCAATGTTAGATAGAAAAATATGTAAACTCAGATCAACTGCATCTTCTCATCGACTGAGATAGACTTAGAGGTATGGTTTTGACAACAAGAAAAAAGGTGAAATCGTTAGGTATTGATATAGAAATCATACCTTAATTTAACGTTTTGATGTGTTAAAACTATATACCAAAGTCTAGGTCTTAGAGTTATTACCTCGTGTAATCCTTGAATAGTATGATCCAGTTGTAATAGTCTAGGAATAAGGAAGTCAACAAAACTGTGGAACAGCTTTTAAGAATACACCATTAAGACGAGATAACTGTCATATCTAGAAGACGAAGACGAGCAGAGCAATGTCACAAAACTGTGGACACAGTCTTCACACAGAAATTGTTGAGAGGTACTCGCAGTTTCAGACCAATAAAGTTTTGCGTCAAGGAATGCGTGCATGACAAGATGTCGAACAAGTCGCAGGTGAACTTCAAAGAAGTCAATGATAGAAGACAAACAGATTCTCAGCTGTGACAAGCGTACAACATTGTTCGACGTCTGACACAACAAGTACGAACTGCTCAGTAAAGCAGAATGTTGTAGCAGAAAAAGCCGAAAGACATGGATTATGATTGGACATCCTTTCCAATGTCTCTGTCGGCTATTTTCTGGTGTCTCACCTATAAATCGCAGGACCAACAGAGACATAAAAACCTTTGCCCCTCTACTCATCTGAATACCTTCGCAGATTTGAATCTCCGACACATTTATTGTCTCTCCGCTGAAACTAATAGCTGAAGCATTAAACGCTATCAAGCGAGAAGACATTAATATCGTTGTTCATTTATTGAACACGAAGCATTCATTGCTCAGAATCTTTGGAGATTCACCGAGTGACATTAAGTACACGAGGATTAAGTCGGCTAACTTAATCTACCATCTTGGTGTTCTTACTTTCAGAGTAAGAACATAGTAGCCTGATCTTGCAAAGGAAGAACAGGTTATCACGGGCAACTGCTGGCCAGTGAATGTTCTGGGAAGAACACAACCATCCAACCTACTGAAGAAGGAAAAGGGAGGTTTGTCCTCAGTCCAACTTCGAGCCGGTCCACAGATTAGACGCAGAGCCTTCGACGGACAGAAGAAGGAGTGAAGTACAACTGCCTGGGCGAGTGATCCATTGTGCTGTGGACAGAGGTCTCTATAGCAACTGGCTATAGATCATGAGGATTGTATCTTCATAACTTAGTGAATTACCGGATCTGATATCCAAAGAGTGGACGTAGGACTTGAGGCTCCGAACCACTATAAATATCTCGTGTTGTTTATAGTTTTATATACTTTATGCATTTTATGATGGATTTATATACTGAAAGCATTATGATTGGTATATTATGTACAAAGTCGATTGGTTAATATACTTTGAATCATAAATATTATATGTTCATCTCCTGTCTGAATTAACAAACATGTGTCGCAAATACAATTATCATTTTATCTCGTCGATAGGGAGATCATACGGTGTGTGGTAGATCACGGAAGATCATATAGATCATTTGACCTAGCGAGATATAAATATTTATCACAACTGAGATAGTTCCAAGATAAACTATCGGTGTAGGCTGCAGCATATGCGGTAATAAGCATCTTATCTTGGATGGCTTGGTATGCTTGTTTTGGGCACAGATTGATAAGGTCCTAAGTTGAGATCGATTCTTTTATCTGACATTAGAAGAATCTATATCTCTATGGCTTGAAGAGATTCTAAACCTAAATGAAGGTACGGAAGTATATGCAGATTGTGTATCCCTCTAAGTTGCAGTGAAAGGCTCTAGTTGAGCCTGTATATTTGTATCTTAGGAGATAGCATTTTGTGTATGACTGTTTGGTACTGGAACTAGGTATCCACATCCAGTATAGGATGGTGACATTTCCTGAGCAGCTCAAAAGGTTCGTTATGCTAAAGTCCTGCAGTCTGATTAAGTTCAAGCATAAGTGAAAAGGTTTTTGTGGATTGCCTCAGGAAGATAAGATGTTCATTAATTAAATAGCTTGTCCGAGCTTGAATCAATTAACGAATGTCTCTAACCTTAAATGTGGGGATAAAACGAGCCCATGCACCCCGTACCTCAAAACATGGTAGCAAATAGGTAGGACAATATTGATTCTCTGGTGGAATGAATCAATACTAATTAATTAATTATATTCTTGGTTGAATATGGGAATTAATTAATTGATAGGCCTTATTTTCTATTTGCATTCTGGTCCCTGGTCTGGCCCATGAAAACTCAGGCCCAATAGGAGCCTAGTACTTTCCTATAAATAGGCATCAGTTCCTTAGATCTCAACACACCACATGATCATTTGTTGCAAACAACAAACCAGTATTTTGGGAGCTGTGGTGATCGACTAAGATCTTAAAAATGTGGAGGAAATTCTGCTTCTCAACCGGACAAGGAATCTGAAGGGAATCTTCACCAGATATTCGGATTGAGTTGGGATACAGCTCAGAATATCAAATCAGGAGGATTGTCTTCTTTCTTCTCTCTCCTTATTGTTATAAAAATTTATTCATTAATTTTCATAGGTTTAATTCCCTTTATCTGTTAAGAATCTTGGTGCGCGGGAAAAGAGATCAAGATCAAATCTCTGCGCACTCGTTCTTCAGGTTTCTACAATCCAGGTATTGCGCATAAACCCCCTTATGCATAATGAATAGGAGCATGCTAGGAATAATCATAGGCATTGCAATTTATTTTTTATATTCCAATTATCGATCTTGGCAAATGGACTTTGTGATTCAGTTCGCGAATCCCTTCAATTAGTATCAGAGCCAGGTTGATTAATTGGCTCTGTCAGGAAAAATAATATTTCCTATGATTTGCTTGATAATTATTATTTAATGTATGCATGAATGGTTTATGGATTGTATGATTGTGTTTTTGTTCGTCGTGGTTCTCGGGTTAATCCGCCCTTTTATATGGATTCATTTTTCACCCACGAGATAAATTCGTGGTTAGATTTAAATTCCAAATTGTATTAGGATGCAATTCCAAGTAATTTTTTAATTTTAAAATTAAATCTGTAAGACGGAGAACGAAGAACACGAAGAACGAAGGACCGCACGACAACACACGATGGCACCGGCATGGCAGCAGGCCATGTGCGGTGGTTGGTGCAGGACGGCACCGCACGTGCGCATGCATGGTGATGGTCATGCGGCCACAGGCCGGCCGGCGGCGTGCAGGGCCTCGGTACGATGGCGTGATGGATGGAGGCAGAACCGGGACAATGCGCAACAGCGGCCTGGGCGCGAGGGCTGTGCGCGGCATGGCAGAACTCTAGGTTCCGCGTGCGTGTGCAGGCACCTTTCGTGGCCCTACGCGTTCGCGTCGGCGGCCTGCTCGCTCTCCTCGGACGGCGCCGGTGGTGGCAAACCCTAGGGTTTGTGGCTGCAGCCGGGGTGCGCGTCTCCTCCGTGCACCCGCGCGTTTTTCCGGTGAGCCAGAAGCGCCGTTTGTGGAGAAGATGGAGGCCGGCGCTGGGACGACGACGGTGCAGGCCGGTGCGACGGTCGGAGGAGGCGGAACGTGCGTACATGGCTGTTACGTGATTCGGGAAGCCCTCGCAGTGGCGGCGGGTTGTCGGCAGCGGTGCTTCGCTGGTGGTGGCTCGTCGGGCTGAGTTCTCACGGGATATCAGGCTTGCAATGTGTGCCCGGCCCATAATATAGTTTACTGGCCCAGTTTTCCAAGTAGTGGGAGCCCAGTTGAAGATCTGTGAAATAATTCCAAAGTATAATAGATAGAATTGTTTCTTAATTTCATATCATGAGGCCACGAGGACATTTTTAATTTGCTTTATTATTTGTCTTCGCATGATATATTTGTTTAAATTAATTGCGCAGCATATAAGCATGTTGTAGATAATAGGAGAACGTTTATTGCTTTTATTTACAGCTTTAAAGCATGCTATTGTATTTATTTTGTGTAATTAATTATAACTATAAATTCGGGGTTCATGCATGATAGAATTTTAGCAATGTTATATTTATGGCTAGATTAAATAATCTGTGCAATTGAACCTTATGAATTTAAAATTAATAAGCTGATTATTTGATAAGACCTCCACAAAGCGATCCTTTATTGGAAGTGGGGTATTTATTAGGTAAACGTCTACATGTGTAGCTTACTTAATTTATTATTCATGTGTTCTAATATATAGGATTTCTTAAAATAAACATTTAATTCATGTGAGAAGTGGGACTTCATGCGTAAATGTCTACATGTGTAGCTTGCGTATTGAGTTTTCATAAGTTCTCTAGGGATTGAATTAAATGAGACAGCTTTATTATAAGGGCTCAGGGTGTGTCCTAGAAGATCCTTATAGGGGAAGGTTGGCTTTGGTGGTATGCTAGCTTAGATATTGTCCAGAGTATAACTCAATTGTGATTTCCCTGCTCAGTAGGATATTATGGTCTTAAGTTAGTCTCCAATTATTACTTCCATTTGTCTAAGGACCCCAGGCATGGATTGGAATTAAAGGACTGGAATTGAAAGATGCAGTCTGGTTAAGTGTTTTGTTGTAAACGTCTACATGTGTGGCTTGCAATAGTAATACTTAAGAAAATTGGAGGAAACAATAATATTGTTTTATCATAAGGTTTCAATATTTAATTGTTTCTATTGTTTGCGACTATGTTTTAATTTTTGTTTTAATTTATTATTTTCAAACATGTCTTTACCAAATGTGAACAATATCTTAGCACAAAACCCTTTAACCGATCCGAATTTTCCTGAATGGAAATTTTGCCTGATGGAAATACTCTGTACTGCAAAACATGCCTATGTGCTTTACATGGACCCACTGTCTCCTCAGTATTGGAATTGTTCTGGCTATGAGTGAGAATTCTATGAAAGATGGATAGCTTCTGATGAGTTTACCCACTATCTCATCATGAACATTCTTTCTAGAGAATTAAGGCCCAAGTACATAAAATATCAAAGTGCTGTTGAGATATGGAGGGACTTTGTGAAAGTATATGGGAAGGTGAGACGAACTATCAGTCATGATCTTGTGAAATACCTGGTTCGCAAGAAAATGACTGAGGGGAGTTCGTTGGCTATGCACTTCATAAGTATGATGAAAAACATGAAAAAGTACAGAAAGAGAGGTGGACGAATTATTAAGCGGGGAGAAATAAACATTGTCCTTCACTCTCTATCTGATTCTTATAATGATTTCATCAAGTCTCTTGGTGCCAGGGGCGAGTTTCTTCTACATGAGTTACTCAGGGCCCTGTTGCGAGAGGAATCTGACATGATAGCATTCGAGTTTGCTCCAACTTTGTCAGCTCTTGACAAGGAAGTTGTTGAAGCAAAGGAAATGCTTAAAAGGTTAGATGAAGAAGATAAGGCAAAAGCCATCACCAGGCCATGCAAACGCAAGCGAAGTGAAGTAAATTGTCTAGTGCCTAGCACGGGTAGACAAGGTACGTCATGTGCATTTATAACGGAAACATGTTTAGCACCAGTTTCTACCCATTCTTGGGTAGTGGATACTGGAGTTACTGATCATGTATGTTATAGTTTGCAGGGTTTCAGGCAGACAAGACACCTGATGCATGACGAGATTACCATCTCAATGGGAAGCGGAGAGCGGGTCTCAGCAGTAGCCATTGGAGATTTTACTTTATGCTTTGAAAACAATGTTTTGATTTTGAGAGATGTTTTATATGTGCCGATTTTTCGGTGGAACTTAATTTCAGTTTCCATGTTGTTTAGTGATGGATATACAGTTATTTTTATAGTGGAGTTTCTATCATTGGGAATAACGGTGTTATCTGTCGTGGAAAACTGATTGACTCTCTCTATATCATTGATTGTATGCATAAATCGTCCGTGAATGTTGCAAACTCAACCAATACTAATAATCATTTAAAGAGAAAGTTTTCTTCCGATGAGGATCAAATATATCTCTGGCACTTGAGACTAGGTCACATCAATCTAAAGAGGATTAAAAGATTTGCATGCGATGGGCTCTTGGATTCTTTTCAAGTGGTACCGAATCAAATCTGTGAATCTTGTATAGAGGGAAAGATGACTACCAGGCCTTTTAAGGCAAGTCAGTCTCGAGCAGAGGATGTGTTGGAATTGATCCACTCTGACTTATGTGGACCAATGTCCACGCAAGCTCGTGGAGGTTATGAGTACTTCGCCACATTCATTGACGATTACTCAAGATTCGGATATGTCTATTTGTTTGGCTAAAAGTCTGAATGCTTTAAGAAATTCAAAGAGTTTAGGACTGAGGTAGAAAAGAAGCTAGGTAAGACTATCAAGACACTACGATCGAATTGTGGTGGAGAATACCTCAGTAATGAGTTCTTGCAGTACTTGTCAGACAACGGGATTACATCCCAGTGGACTGCACCAGGAACCCCTCAACAAAATGGTGTAGCGGAAAGAAGAAATAGAACTTTCTTTGAAATGGTCAGGTCGATGATGAGTTATGCAAGCTTGCCGATTTTGTTTTGGGGGTATGCCTTGGACACAGCGGCCTATTTGCTTAACCTGGTACCTTCTAAATCAGTTCCGAAAACCCCTTTGGAACTCTGGTATGGGTTAAAGCCAAGTTTGAACAAAGTGAGGGTTTGGGGTGTCCAGCATACGTGCTGACAAAGGAACCTGATAAGTTAGAAAGTAGGTGTAAGCTGATGCTGTTTGTAGGATATCCCAGGCAAACGAAAGGTGGTTACTTTTATTGTCCTGAGAATCAGAAAGTGGTTGTCAGTACCAACGCAAGATTCTTGGAGGACGAATATATAAGACAACATAGAACCAAGAGTGAAATTATCCTCTACGAGCTTGAGGATGAGGAAGCGATTCCATCAGGAAAGCCCAGTGTAGTGGTAAATCCACCTGTAATAGGTGAGGCAATACAAACAATAACATCAATGCAAGGTATGGGACCAATGAGTACTGTGCGAACTACTTACACGGCTCAGATGTCTCGTCGCAATGGGAGGGTTGTCCACCAACCTAAAAGGTATATGTTCGCAGGAGAGTCTTCTCACTTGATCCCGAAAAGTGAACTCGATGATACCGATCCCTGGACGTTTGACGAGGCGGTATTGATCGCATATATTTTCAACCCGCGACTTAGCAAAGCTAATAATATAGCGGCAAATTAAATTATCGATCCCACGAGGAAAGGAACAACGAAAGATCCTAAGTACTAACTTAAAATTTCTTAAAGTACTGGATAGGTAGAATTAATAATAAAGGGTTTTGAAGTTTAATTACCTCAAGAAAACAATTATGAAAATAAACTTATTTTGAAAAACCTAAAGGATAAGAAGTACAGATTCAAGGTTTTTCTCCTTATCAAGTATGACATGCATAAACAAATTGTTTATTTTCCAATTTTAATTCCTCTACACAGGGAAACATCAGAAAGCTATTATGAACTTCTTTGTTGGACAATTCATAAAGTGGATTAATTAATTATCTATCTCCTGTCGGTCTCAAGATTAATTAACTAACTCCTACAGTTCTACAGATTTATTCCAACAATCTATTCCCTTCAGTTACGACAAGAAATCAGATTATATTGTGAAAATCTCTTTCGATTGAAAACTATTACAGTTACGTCTCTAATTTCCATCTAGTAATCCTAAGTTAGTGGCCAAAATACCCAAGATTAAGAATAAAACCAGATTTCACAAACTGTGAGGGAAAGGAAAAATAACTTCAATTAATCAAAACATGCATACATTGATAGTTTGAAAACATAGAATCTGAGAAGACAATTAATTACACATAATTCTAATCTTAATCATCATAGACAATGAACAAGAAAAGAAAAGATGAAAAGGAAAACTGAATCTTCCCCAAAGATTCAATCTCAAACCCAATGATCTTCTTCTTCTTCTTCCTTGTGATGTTTCTCTCAATTTAATTTTCTTCTCACTTGCTTTCTCTCTTGATTTTCGATCTCCTCTCTTGCTCTTTTTTTATTTTCGAATTCTTCAGCCTTTTTATAGATGTTTTGGATGAATCCTACCATACCTAGGAGTTAGATATGTGTTTATCTTCAGAAAATAGAAAAGATATGGTCTGCTCTGCGACACTCCGTCGATCGACGGCCAAACTTCGTCGATCGACAGGAAGGACAAAGCATCGTCGATCGACGGCCAATTGGCGTCGATCGACGGTGGTTCTGCTCCAGTACTCCTGCGTCGATCTCTTCGAGTTCTTTCGTCGATCTTCTCTGAAGCTGCAGCGAACAAGTTTCCAAAATCCTCCAATTTTCATCGAAAAACCTGCATGATTCTTCCAACACACCATAAAAGCACAAAAGCCAATGTATGCTCGAAAAGACTCTAGAAACAATCCAAACATTACCAAAATAGACAAAGAAACAATAGATAAGTTGGTAAAAATATCAACTTATCAGTATCCAATAAAGATGCAGACAAATGGCTGATCGCCATGGATTCGGAAATAAAATCCATTACGGCTATGGATTCACGGTCTGGAAGCTTTAGAAGTTGTTATATGGACTTAAACAAGCTTCACGGTCATGGAATCTATGTTCTGATGAAGTGATTAAATCCTATGGATTTTCACAATGTTCAAACGAGAGTTGTGTGTACCGTCTATGTGTCAGCGAAAGCGTGGTGTTTCTTGCACATTATGTAGATGATATTCTCTTATTTGGAGATAGTGTGGAAGTATTGTCGGGCATAAAGGGGTGGTTATCCGAAAAGTTTAATATGAAAGACCTTGGGGACGCAGGATACATCCTAGGGGTAAAAGTATTGCAGGAGCGCAATAAGAGGATGCTGACCTTGTCTCAAGGATCATATTTGGATATTGTGATTGCCCGTTTCAGCATGCAAACTGCCAAGAAAGGTCTGTTACACTTTAGACATTGCATACATCTTTTCAAGGATCAGTGTCCGGTGACACAAAAGGAGAAAGATGAGATGAGCAACGTGCCGTATGCATCGGCCGTAGGGAGTCTCATATATGCAATGCTATGCACGAGGCTAGATATCTACTTTGCTGTAGGCGTGGTAGCAAGATACCAGTCTAACCCTGGACAGGCACATTGGACCGCGGTAAAGCACATACTCAAATACCTGAAAATAACTAGAGACTACTGTCTCGTCTATCAGTGTGAGGAGTTGTACCCTGTGGGTTATACGGATTCGGATTTCAAGGTAGACCGAGATGAAAGAAAGTCCACCTCTGGCTTTGTGTTTACATTGGGAGGTGGGGAGTGCAAAGCAGAAGTGCATTGCTGGCTCCACCATGGAAGCAGAATAAGTGGCAGCTTCTAAAGCATCGAAAGAAGCAGTATGGTTTCGAAACTCCCTTCTGGAATTGGAAGTGATTCCTAAGCTGCCCAAGACCATCACGGTATATTGTGATAATTCGGGAGCTGTGGCTAAATCAAAGGAACCACAAACTCACAGAGCAACGAAACACATTGAAAGGAAGTACCATATTATACGAGAAATCGTAGAAAGGGGTGATGTGCTAGTAGAGAAGATTGATACAAAAGATAATCTAGCAGATCCATTCACAAAAGCTCTGCCTCAGAAGGTCTACGAGTTTAATGTACGTAACCTTGGGCTGAGGGCAAAGCCAGCCAAGTAGAATGATTGATGTAATAGCTATATTGGTTTAGACACGTTATACTCTTGAAAGCACCAGTATAATGCTTTGAGTATAAGTGGGAGATTGATGGATTTATATACTAAAAGCATTATGATTGGTATATTATGTACAAGGTCGATTGGTTAATATACTGGGAATCATAAATGTTGTATGTTCATCTCCTGTCTGAATTAACAAACATGTATCGCAAACGCAATTATCCTATTATCTCTTCGATAGGGAGATCATACAGTGTGTATTAGATCATGGAAGATAGTATGGATCGTTTGACCTAGCGAGATATAAATAGTTATCACAGCTGAGACAGTTCCAGGATAAACTATTT
Source organism: Plectranthus barbatus (assembly GCA_026898455.1). NCBI lineage: Eukaryota > Viridiplantae > Streptophyta > Magnoliopsida > Lamiales > Lamiaceae > Plectranthus > Plectranthus barbatus. Next base: position 54,291 of record JAPKLW010000937.1, on the reverse strand, counting down.
GTGTAGGCTGCAGCATACGCGGTAATAAGCATCTTATCTTGGATGGCTTGATATGCTGGTGTGGGGCACACATTGATATGGACCTAAGTTTACATCGATTCTTTTATGTGACATTAAATGAATCTATATCTCCATGGCTTGATGAGATCCTAAACCTAAATGAAGGTACATAAGTATATGCAGATTGTGTATCACTTTGAGTTGCAGTGAAAGGATCTAGTTGAGCCTGTATATCTATATCTTGGGTGATAGATTTCTGTGTGACTGTCTGGTACAAAAACCAGGTAACCACATCCAGTATAGGATGGTGACATTCCTTGAGCAGCTCAAAAGGTTCGTTATGCTAAAGTCCTGCAGGCTGATTAAGTTCAATCATAAGTGAAAAGGTTTGAGTGGATTGACTCATGAATATAAGATGTTAATTAATTAAATAGCTTGACAGAGCTTAAATTAATTAACGAATGTCTGTAACCTTAAATGTGGGGATAAACCGAGCCCATGCAACCCGTACCTCAAAACATGGTAGCAAATAGGTAAGAAAATATTGAATCTCTGGTGGAATGAATCATTATTAATTAATTAATTAATTATATTTTTGGTTGAATATGGGAATTAATTAATTGATAGGCCTTATTTGCTATTTGCATTCTGGTTCCTGGTCTGGCCCATGAAAACTCAGGCCCAATAGAAGTCCAGTATTTTTTCTATAAATAGGCCTCAGTTCCTCAGATCTCAACACACCACAAGATCATATGTTGCACACAAAAAACCAGTATTTTGGGAGCTGTGGTGATCGAATAAGATCTGAGAAACAAGGAGGAAATTCTACTTCTCAACCGGGCAAGGAATCCTAAGGTGATCTTCACCAGATATTCGGACTGAGTTGGGATATAGATTAGAAGATCAGATCAGGAGGATCGTCTTCTTTCTTCTCATCCCCTTCTTGTTTTTGAAAATTATTCATTAATTTTCATAGATTTAATTCCCTTTATCTGTTAGGAATTAATCTTTGTGCGCGGGAAAAGAGATCAAGATCAAATCTTTGTGCGCGGGAAAAGAGATCAAGATCAAATCTCTGCGCACTCGTTCTTTAGGTTTCTACAATCCAGGTATTCTGCATAAACCCCCTTATGCATAATCAATAGGAGCATGCTAGGAATAATCATAAGCATAGCAATTTATTTTTGATATTCCAATTATCGATCTTGGCAAACAGACTTTGTGATTCAGTTCACGAATCCCTTCACTTTATAGTTTTCAACTATCTTGAAACCTTCATCACTTAGCGTGTAAGTGTTGAAGCGTATAAACTGCTGACTGGGCATAACTGTAAAACTGTTAACCTAATCTGTTGGGTAACTTAAATTGTGTTTCTAAAAACCGTTAAGCAAACACTGCATACTGCAAACTGAATTGCTCATAGTTAGAGTGTATTTAACTGTTTTATTACTTCCACTGCACATTACTCGTACTCTGATCTGGGACCAACAGACCTTCTCCACTAGCTTGACACGATATACACAATCAAAGGAACCTCTGCCCGAACCTCCACCAACTCCTTTGCCATACACAATAGCTGGAACGTCAAACATCTTAAACATTACAAGTGAATCCACGAGGACTAACCCTTGGAATAGTTATAGATACATATCCCCTAACATTTACTTTATTTCAATCAATTCAATTTGTTTTATTTAAAACACTTACCTAACTTAAGCGTAGGAGGGGCGATGCCAAGTGCATCACCCGCACTCACGACCTACTTTGGGTGCAGTAAACATACAACAATGTAGTGAAAAACCATCCAAACACATCAAGTCAAGAATCATGCCACGACATGGGCGGAGAAAACTATGCAACCGCATGTGTACCAGGTCAAAACACGACCTGACAACATACGGCTCGGTAGTGCACGACCTATCTACCAATGGTCCACTCTATTACAATCTGCCACCTAATCACGAATAACCCACTACGTGTAAGCTCGACTTCCATAATGTGGGATGCCTCACAAGGCATCCCCCACCTTTCTCAAGGTTCTAGACCCGCGATTTGAGCCAGCAAGTAAGCTCTATGGTGCTACTCGCACTTCCTGTACAAAAGCCTTCAACAGGCCCCGCACTCACCAAAGTCACCCACGGGGACTCTGACCAATCATAGGAAATGTTGGCTTTAGAGGCCCATTCCAAGGCTCCCGATGTTTCCTCACGAGGAACTTTGAACTTCCGTGCTTTGAGCACTTACACCATAGTGGGCACACACATGTTAAAAAAATTTCAGCTTTGGGGTCACCTGATTTGACAACCCCAAGCCTTAAAGGGCTATTATTGGCCCAAATATGATTTGGCTAGATAAAACTAGGCCCAGGTCCAGTAAGGATGACAACAGTCCATTTTGAGCACGATGTTTCCTCTATTAAACTTGTTTTGTTCAAAATTCACGATTCACACTTCATCCTTCATAATAAATTAGCATTATTTCATCGTTCTTTAGCTATATTTCTATTATCTTTTATAAGTTCCAGGGGTTTCTGTTTCATCACAAATCAAACCTCAATAGTCCCCATAAATCATAGTGAATCAAATCTTGGACATGAGATTATCATTTATTGTTCAATTGAGAAGAAAGTCTAATACTCTTGGAAATTGACATGATTGACATATAGAGTTCTTCAGAAAATAGGAAGTAACAGAAAGTTGTTATTATTTGCTTAACAATAATATAGAACCATACGAAACATGACCTAATCTAAAGTGTCATAAATCAAAAGGTGTGCGTAAAATACTGGACTTTAGATGAGCAACTAATGTCGGTTTATCATGTTCCAATATGTAAAAACCTACTCTACATCAACCCCTTGCTAGCACGGTTAGGGTGTGGCGATTCTGAATCATAAAATATTCATTATAGAACACCACATCAACGGGAAAGTTGGATAGTAAGTTTTCTAATGGAAAGAAAAAATTTTGTAAGCTCGGGAACAACCACATTATCCAATAAGTGTAAAGAGTATGAAATACCAAAAGCACCAATATGAGATATGGAAAGATGACCTTCATTACCAAGTACGAAGTGATCAGAGCCGAGTAAGGTTGTGGAGAATCAAGGTTGCTCGAAGTGGGGGTCATATGTGCAGAGGCACTCGTATCCATGAAACGAACAGAAGATGTTGAAGACAAAGAGAAACCAACCTGGAATGATTCGGGAAGATTTGCTGTCGTGGATGATTATGGGACTAGCGTGCAGGACAAAAGGTAGTGTAGTGACCATCTCGACGGCTTATTTAACATTGAGGGATCCGGCATCCAGAGACACAACCAAGGCTACAAGAACTACCAGTACGAGGATTACGACCAAAATACAACAACTTTTATTTGGAGAAGGAGGTGGAAGCCCGGAAGAGTGTGACTGACTTTAGAAAGCCACTGGTGAAGGGGCAGCGGGTTCGAGCGATTCCTGGAATAAAGCAAAGCTCTATGCCTTAGAGAGAAGATCTCGAAATGTAGGAAGAGTAATCAAGGCCATTTGTGCCACAGAGAAGTTAGCAAATGAGGGACAAAAATCAATGCGCCTTATCCGTGTTACCAAGAGGATGATCGATGATAGAGAATTGATCACATAAACATTTGTTTTCTCGACCATATTGAGAAATTGGACGTGAGCCCAACTTGATAAGTTGTAGATAATCTTTTAGTGTAATCTCTCAAGACTTGGATTTATTGTTGAAGGCAGAAAAGTGATCCATACAGCACGAGAAGAAGTGCCACCAAGGACCTTCGACATAACCTCTTTTGTGAGAGAAGAGAGAAGAAGGTTGAGGAGACGCTGATCTTGTTGAACCCATTTAGAGTATGCCAAATTTGGAAATGTATTGCCGGTGGGCAATGGGAGAGTTGGAGGAGGAACGAGGGTTGTACCATCAACACAACCTAAGAGGTTCTGATAAGTTAAGATGGGAGTAAGTTGAGATTTCTATAAACGATAATTGGAGGAAGATAATTTGATGGTGAACATGTGGATGAGGGTTGAAGGGGAAAAAATACACTTAGGGCTAGGATCAAATAAGTTTAGGCTAATACGAAAATAATATTCTTCACACTCTTTATTATTGAAATGTATGAATTTAAATATATACAAGAGAAAAAAAAAATGCAAAAATCACAGTAATATATTATAGATATTATGTGAAGATGCAAATCAATGAACTAAATCTATCTTTTATTAAGAACTTTCTTCAAATAAATATTATAAATATGACTATTATAAAAATTATTATAAACTGCAATGCCAAAAAAATAAAATAAAATGATATAAAGAAATTATAGTATAGATCGTATAATCGGCGGGTAGAGAGTATCTAAAAGGTAAGGCTTAACTTGTAAAAGTCATTTTTGTGGGGAGTTAGGTACAAAATCATTTAATTTGTATACATATTAAATAAAATCAATGTGCCCATTGTATAACAATTATCTTCCCACAGATTTACCATCAGTTAAAGCTTTAGGCCGGCGGGCCAATAGATATATGCCATATGTAAAGCAATGGTGGGCTAACTGCCTAGTCAGCCAATGCATGGCACACGTGTCATAATTGAGGATATACTATATATTTTCAATAAACTTTAAAATTTATAATTAAATATTCATTTATATTTTCAATCAAACAATCGAAATAAAGATGTTTAATTGATTCGACTTCTCACATTTCAGGTTCGATTGTCGATGCCCCTTAACTCTCTTGAAGAAATGTACAATATCCGTAAATTTTCTATTCAATTAAAAAATTCACAAAACCACAACTATGAGTAAGATTACTTACTTCAGCAAGAATTAGAATAATAATTAATATATATTAATTTATGAAGTACTCTTCCATCCGCATGAGTAATTCCATTTTCCATTTTTGTATGTCCCATAAAATAGTTTCATTTTCTTAAAATGATAAAATTTTTACTCTCCAATAAAATATTAATTTTACTATACTCACAATCCTTAATTCTCGCGGCGAAAAGAAATGGGACTACACTAATGGGACGGAGGAAGTATATAATATTATGGGTTAAAATTTCTACTTTTTTTGTATTGGTGGAATTTTTATACATGGTGAAAAAAAAAAGAAAAAAAGAAAAGAAAAGGAGTACTGAAATGAATTAAAGTTGTTTAAAACATGAAGGTTATTTATTTATTAGTTTGTAAAATCATCTTAAATTTAATAGGAGGCTAATACTATAATTAATCGCCACCACTTTAGAGACAATTGAATGATATTTAAATATGTCCAACTAAAAAAGTTTCGAGGTTATTCTTTCTTTCATCATTCCTAAAATTAAACAGCCTTTTCCAACATTTGATTAGCACTATTATTATAGTTATTTCTTATTCATGAACTAACCTTTTGCAAGTAACTTAAATCTTATTAAATTTTATTATCATTAGACTTATAATCAAATGAATTGAATATACGATTTTGTCGGTAGAATTAGTTTGTGAGTTATTTTCATTCTACCGGTAAATCTTTCTAGTTTTGTAACTCAATAACCTCTCGTACGTATGTAGTCATATTTGATTAATCACATAAAAAAACTATGCCTGAGTTTACAATTAATGTGAAAGAATTTAGTGCCCGAGTTTACAATTAACATCGAAATGTTGAACAGTTTAACATTGGAGAATTCAATATGCCCGACTAACAGAGTAATATTAAACAGAATGTTAGAGTTAGACAAAGTTTAACGCATTCAAAGTTTAACATGCAGCGAAAATTAACGCAGACAGAAAGAATTATTTTTCATGAGTTTTGAATTTCTAAACGCGCAAGAGCCTCACGGCCGAGAATAGAATTTACTACGATAAAGAAGTTTACACAGCAAAATCTAAATAATAAATATCTCAAACCCTTCTCGGTTCACTCCCTCAAAGAACTTTGAATTTACATAGAAGTAGAGACTACAACTATGAAAAGCGTACTTATGAACACACGATTCAACCCAAATAACTGCTCTACCGTTGGATTCACTCTCCGGAGGTAGGATCCTTCTTCGACTTGAATATCTTCTTGAGTTGAAAGCACAAGAACAATGATCAAAAGCTGGAACGCATTGCTTGAATTATATCTTGATGAATACTCTAAGTCATCTGCTTTCTCTTCGCACTCCCAGCACCCTTTTTATAAGTTTAGATGTGTGTAGCTCGTGCTAGATACGTATCTTTGCATATATATCTCAACTGTAAACACTAGAGTAAGATATGTGAAGATTTGTGAAAGATATGAATCTATCTCTAAATATAGGAAGTAGATCTATTCAAATATATCTATAAATCAAATCTATTTGTTCCCAAATCTTTATAAAATACATATCTATCCTATAATGAATTGAATTCATGAAAATAATAAATACGAATAAATAAGAAATGATAAGTTTAAATCAACAGCACAGTCTAACACTACGGTGTGAAACATAGCTTCGACTTTAATACCAACGAAGGTTAAACATTGCATCTCCAATCTCTCCCTAAAGCTTAACATTACTGTAAGCATTCCAAACACAACACTTGTAATTCAGTTTTATTTGACCTGCACAGTGAGATATTAGACTGCACAATAAAAGAGATTAGACTTTTCACACAAACATAAAAACTAAATCCTTCTCCCCCTGAATGATTTCGGGAAAGAAAAGCTTAAGATTTCATGAAAAGTCCTTATCCAACATCTTCGAAATTCAGCCCACACATCATCGAAGTTCACTTGATCAAGAAAAGGGAATCTGAGTTAGCACCAACTTTAACACCCCTATACTTTTGAACAAACTGCGACACCAAAGTACATAACAATGATTAAAGACCCTTTTCTTTTCTATTTTATCTTTTTAATATAAGGAAACGAACAGAAACTGCAGGCCATCAAACTTTAACATTAGAGTGTTATACCCGCATAAAACAAACGATCTAATAAAGAATAATGTCATGTGCCATGTTCTACAGAGATAGTGTTCCTAATAACATCCTATCTCCAGTACTTAGCTTGTGACAAACAAATTCATCATGTATTACCTTTTCATTCAACATGTTCCACGTAGATAGTGTTCCTAGTAACATCCTATCTACAGTACTTTGAGAAATGACTATCGTACATGACAAACATACTCAATGTTTTGACATTAAGGCCTCACTCTGTGCCTACCGTCTCATAACATGAATTTTATACTCCATGTATTGACATTAAGGCCTCACTTTGTGCCTACCGTCTTATAACATTGTTTTTTTTAATCAGGTCTTAAAGAAAAAAGATATAACACAACCGATAATAAAGACTCAGACAAGCATAACAAAATATTGAAAAACAACTGAATGTTGATCGACTAAATATTTACAATGATCAACCTCCTACTCATACGAGTTTAATGAGCATTACGCATACTAAGAGATTTTCTAAGATTAGAGAATCTCAGAAAGTCAAGGGCCTTTGTAAAAATGTCTGCAATTGATCTTTAGTAGGAATGTGTTTAAGTGAGATATGATTTTTTCCACTAAATCTTGAATAAAATGGTGTCAAATATCTATGTGCTTAGTTCTAGAATGTTGGACTGGATTTTTTGAAATCTCAATAGCACTAGAATTGTCACGTAACAATTTTAAAGTTTCAAAAAACATACTGTAATCTTCAAGCATTTGTTTCATCCATACCAATTGTGTGCAACAACTTGCTGCAGCAATGTATACGGCTCCAGCCGTTGAAAGAGATATACAATTTTGTTTCTTACTTGTCCAAGATACAAGATTTGCTGCGATCTGAAAACATCCCCCACTTGTACTTTTTCTATCATCAACATCACCTGCCCAATCAGCATCACTATAACTTGTAATGTTAGTACCAGTATATTTTGCATACCACAATCCCATGTTTGAAGTTCCAGATATATATCGAATTATTCTCTTAACAGCTTTCATTTCAGATTTTTTGGGGTCAGATTGGTATCTAGCACAAACACCAACACTAAAAAGTATATCAGGCCTACTCGTAGTAAGGTATAACAAACTACCTGTAATTCCACGGTATTCAGTAGGTTCAACACTAACACTACTACTATCTTTGCTAAGTTTAATCATTGGTGTTTTCATGTGTTTTGCAGACTCTAACCCAAATCTTTTCACAAGATTACATTCATATTTACTTTGAGAAATAAAGACACCTTCGTGAGATTGTTTAATCTGGAGTCCTAGAAAATAGTTTAACTCTCCTACCATACTCATTTCAAACCTGTCAGACATCCTAGTTACAAAGTCATCCACAAGTCTAACATCAGTCACCCCAAACACAATGTCATCAACATAAACTTGAGCAACTAAAAAGTTCTTACTAGTATGTTTAACAAAGAGAGTTTTATCCACATTACCTCTGCTGAACTTTAGATCAAGTAGAAATTCAGTTAGCTTTGCATAAAATGCTCGAGGCGCTTGTTTGAGTCCATACAACGCCCTCTTCAATTTGTACACATGATCGGGTTTGGATGGATCCTCAAAACCTTTCCATTGTTCAACATAAGCTTCTTCATTTAAAATACCATTTAAAAAAGCACTTTTTACATCCATCTGATACAAAGAGAAATTAGAAGCACAAGCAATAGCAATTAAAATCCGTATTGACTCTAACCTAGCAACATGAGCGAATGATTCATCGGATTCAAAACCTTCTACTTGAGTATACCCTTGAGCAACTAGCCTAGACTTATTCCTAACAACATTTTCGTTCTTATCAATTTTATTTTTACAGATCCACTTAGTTCCAATCACGTTTTTGTCTTTAGGCCTAGAAACTAAGGTCCAAACATCATTAAAAACAAATTGATTTAACTCTTCCTGCATAGATAAAATCCAATTCTCATCTCTTAATGCTCAGAAACATTCTTAGGTTCAATTTTAGACATATAACAACTAGAATGGAAGATGTTAAATATAGAAGTCATACAAACCATTTTTACCATCTCTTTGTAATTGACAGGAGCTTTCTTCCGTGTTTGTTCTCCTTCAAGAACACTTCCAATGACCTGAGATGGAGGATGATTCCGTTTGATGTGAAGAGGTGGTTCTCTTTTTTCTGAGTTTGACACCAGGGTGTCAGAGATTTTCCTCCTTGTCCGAGTCTGAACCATCTCTAACATCGTCATCCTCTTTGTCAGTGTTAGAGTCCGGAGATGTTGGACTTTTTGTTTCACTAATATTTGTACTCGTCTGAGTTGTTGATTCCACGTCCTTCTCTACGAGGTGAGATGTATCTTCCAATTCCAGTTTATCAAGTAAAGTACCTGCATCATCAAAGACAACATTGATAAATTCTTGGATAGTTTTAGTATGTAAGTTAAACACGCGATAAGCTCGACTATTACTGGAATATCCAAGAAAAATGTCTTGTTACACCTGGGATCAAGCTTGGTTAGATAATCTCTATCATTCAAAACATAGCAGATGCAACCAAAAACATGCAAGTATTTCAGATTGGGTTTTTTACCTTCAAGTATCTCATAGGGAGTAATCTTGGTTTTGGTTCTAAGACACACTCTATTGATTAAAATGACAAGCAGTTTTAACTGCTTCAGCCCATATTTTCTTAGAAAGATGCTTATAGTGTAACATGACTCTTACCATTTCTTGGACTGTACGATTTTTTCCTTTCAGTAACAACATTTTGTTGGGGAGTTTTAGGGGCTGAGAATTCATAAGTAATACCCTTTTTCACAAAATTTGGAAAACTCAACATTTTCAAATTCTATTCCATGATCAGCTCTCATACGTATAACATCAACATGATAAAGTTTTCTAAGTTGCCTATATACTTTTCTGAAAAATTCAAAGGTGTTAGACTTTTCCCTTAAGAATTCTACCCAAGTAAATCTAGAATAATCATCAGCACAAACCAATACATACCTTTTTCTTCCAACACTTTCTACTTCTATAAGACCCATCAAGTCCATATGTAGCAATTTAAAACAAGCATTAGTGTTAGTCATACTCAATATGGGAAGAGAAAAACGAGTTTGTGTACCTTTGAAACATGAATGACAAACCTTATCGGTGTTGAACTTTAGTTGTGGAACTCCTTTCACAACATCATACTTGAGAAGTTTCTGAATACTTTGAACATGTGCATGTCCCATCTTCTGGTGCCATATTTCTACTTCATTAGGTTTTGTTACAAAACATTTTCCATCTTGATCAGCTTGATAACAATTACCAGTGGATCTACTACCAAACATAACACAATTGTTATTATCATCATACACTTCACATGTGTCTTTGTCAAACTTGACTGTAAGTCCATCATCACACAGTTGACTTATGATAATTTGAGTTTAGAAAATTCTGGAACATTCAAAATTCTTTTACCAGTGATCTTCCCTTTAGCACCACCACCATAAGTAACTGTTCCTCCACTTACTTCTTTAATATCAGATATGCAAGACTTATCACCTGTTATATGCCTCGAGCATCCACTATCAAAATACCACTTGTCTGCAATGTTAGACTATAGAGAAGTATAAATAGCTAGACATGTTTAATCCTCTTTATGACCTTTTTGATTAATTTTCCTTTTCTCATCATCAATCCTTAATCTACAGAAAGGTTTTATATGTCCAAGTCTATTGTTGTAATGACACAAAAACACCTTAGATTTTTCTTTGACATGTTGCTGAGTGATGTTAGACTCTGCTCTGGAAAATTTTGTAATGTTCTTCTCAAACTCGAACATATTAGGATAAATAGAATTTACATTTTCATAACCTAATCCACTACCATCAAAAGGTTTAATAGATAATATTTCATCAATTTTGTTTTTACCTTTGTTGATTTTTTCAAATACTGAATCAACATCACATACCTTACTCTTTAACATACTCACTTCTTGATCCCTACGAGCCAATAGTGCCTCAAGTTGAGAGATTTGTCGCCTTAGGGATGAATTCTCTTCTTTCAGGTTTGAGATCTCATTATTTTGAACTTCACACCGTTTACTATGTTGAAGTAGTGATTTATCTTCTCTATTTCTTTAGATGTGGTCTGGTAAATCTGACATTCCTAATTCTTGCCATAAGAAGAATGCTTAACAACAGGATGTTTAACATCAGTATTAATGTACCAGTTTGTAGAGTTCTCAATTTGAAGCGTGTTAGAGTTTGACACAGTGTCGCTTCTTCCTTCTCCATCTTCAGTATTTTGAACTTCTTGAATCTGTACATCAGTGTCCACATGTTTTTCAGATTCAACATATTCTTCAATCGTCACATGGAACATTGCTTGATCCAACTTATCAACTTCATCACCTGACTCTGACTCTTCACTGAGAGTTGTGTTAAAGTTGAGCTTTCTTTGTCTAAAATTTGTTGGACACTCGTTGGTATAATGTCCGACACCTGAACAACCATGGCACTTTACAGTGTCGATGTTAGACTTTTCTGTGAGAGAATTCTTACTTTTCTTTGATATATCTTCACTTCCTCTCCTTGTGGAACTTGAAGAGCTATTTGAGAAGTTTGAGGGTGATGACGATACAGAACTCCTTCTATCTTTCTTGAGAGACCTAACAAGCTTGTTAAACTTTTTGGTTAGTAAAACAAGATTTGTCTTATTTTCTTTAAGTAGATCCTCATATGATTCCTCTTCCAGAATATTTGATATTGTTGTACTTGGTGATGCTTCAGATCCATATTTTCCAGCGTGTAGGGCTACGCCTTTGGTATTATGTTCTCGTTTCTGTTGCATTAAATTTAGCTCAAAAGTAGTTAGAATACTTACCAGTTCAGTAATCTCCAAGGTTGCAACATCTCTTGCTTCTTCAATCGCTGACACCTCGATGTTGAACTATTCTGGCAGCGACCTTAATATCTTGCTAACTTGTCTCTCATTTCTAATCGGTTCACCTAAAGCATGAGCTTCATTCGCCATGAATGCCATCTTCTCATAGTAAGAGGAAATAGTTTATTCTTCCAACATCTTGAGATTCTCAAATTTTGTGGTGAGCAATCTTATTTTGATCTATCTAACACTAGCGGTTCCTTCACATTTTCCTTGGAATGTCAACCATACATCTCGAGCTTCCGAACAATTAGATATTAACCTAAAACACGCAACATCAACAGAAACAAATATAGTATTCAATGCCTTAGAGTTAAAGTTAGAGATTTGTCGTTCATCAACACTACATTGTCTTCAGGTTTAAGTTTGGTAATGATTTTTGTAGCATTCTCTGGATCTTCAACGGTGATTTTTGGATGTGTCCAATCATCCAAAACAGCAAGCCGCGCTCGTTCATCAACAGACTTCATGTACATCCTCATTCGAGATTTCCATTGAGAGTAGTTATTCCCATCACTCTCTAGAATGGGTGGACGACAAGTAGGGCTTGAGAAACCCATAATAGTAATCTGCACTCAGGAACAAACAACTTAGTCCGTTAAGAAGTAGGCTCTTGATGCCAATTGAAAGAATTTAGTGCCTGAGTTTACTATTAACATTGAGGTGTTGAAGAGTTCAACACTGCAGAATTCAATATGCCTGACTAATAGAGTAATGTTAAACAGAATGTTAGAGTTAGACAAAGTTTAACACATTCAAAGTTTAACATGCAGCGAAAATAAACGCTAACACAAAGAATTATTTTTCATAAGTTTAGAGTTTCTAAACACGCGAGAGCCTCACAGCCAAAAATAGATTTCACTATGAGAAAGAAGTTTACACAGCAAAATCGAAATATTAAATATCCAAAATTCTTCTCGGTTCACTCCCTCGAAGAACTTTGAATTTACATAGAAGTGGAGACTACAACTATGAAAAGCGTACTTACGAAAACACGATTCAACCCTAAAACCTCCTCTACCATTTTATTCACTCTCCAGAGGTAGGATCCTTCTTCGGTGCTTGAATATCTTCGTGAGTTGAAAGCACAAGAACAATGATTGAAAGCTGGAACGCCTTGCTTAAATTATAACTTGATGAATACTCTAAGTCGTTCGCTTTCTCTTCGCACCCCGAGCACCCTTTTTATAGGTTTAGATGTGTGTAGCCTCGTGCTAGATATGTATCTTTGCATATATATCTCAACTGCAAACACTAGAGAAGGATAGGTGCAGATATGTGAAAGATTTGTGAAAGATATGAATCTATCTCTAAAGATTAGGAAGTAGATCTATTCAAATATATCTATAAATAAAATCTATTTGTTCCCAAATATTTATAAAATACATATCTATCCTATAATGAACTGAATCCACAAAAATAAATAAATACGAATAAATAAGGAATGATATGTATAAATTAGCAGCACAGACTAACACTACGGTGTGAAACATAGCTTCGACTTTAACACCAATGAAAGTTAAACATTGCATCTTCATAATGTCTTTTTCTAATAATTATTTATTTATTTTGTAGTAATTTATACACAGTATTGTCAATGATTTTCAGAGAAAAAAATCTAAAAGATGAGCAATACAAAAGAGTATGTTTTATTACTCTAAGTCTATCATAAAGATAGTTTTCGAAATAGTGTGTAAAGGAACATAAAATCTATTCTATAATAGCTGAGATTTAGTTATACTATGTTACTAAGGTTATAGCTCCATTATGAGGTTGTGCTACAAGCACTAGCACTAAAAGCTATACCTCATATCCGAATGTGTAACTCTTGTAATCGTCCCAATAAATATATGAAGATTGTGGGAATGTGTGTACAAGATGGACCATGGTCTCTTTGAGGTACCGCAATTAACCTGAATCCTTAGTTTAGAATTCACGTAGAGCTAATAACCGAAGACTCAAGATCTGAAGACTTACCATCAAGTTCAACTACAATCATTATTGGTTAGTCATAGATAACAATAATTATAAGAAGAAAAGTTCCACAATTGTCAGTCAGTTGAGAGAGCAGACCAGCTGTGAAGAGAGACACAAAACTGATTGTTTATAAGGAACCAATAGTTAAGTTCAAGTTCAGCCAACACCTTTAGTTGACAGCTGACACTTCAGTTAGCCAGTTGATACTTTCTAAAACTTAGTTGGCACAAGGACGACTCTCTCCAGTTATTAGGAAGATAATTGAGACTATACAAAAGCGAAGAATTGATCTCATCTGTAGAATACTAGATTTATTCTTCCTTGTACTGAACATTAGTTGGATTTCAAGTCAACCGATATTATCCACTGGTTAAAAGGAATATTCATTAACGATTCGGTAGAAATCCTGAATATTAGGAAAGGTAGTTGAAAGTTTGCGAACCATACACAATCGTACAACTATAGATACCTGGAAAAGTATGAGGATCTCTCGATAGATTCTTTTGAAATGAAACCTATAAATACCCCTTTAGAAAGAGGAGCAAAGTTTACAAAATATGAAACAAGAACACCAACCCTTAAGCATACAAACAAACCTTTTGTGCTTTTTATCTCTCACTAAATGCATTCTAAGCTTTTTGTGTCTTCCTTAACACGAGACCTCCAGTAACTGTGAAGCTTATCTTCAGCTAAGTTATCAAGACCGTCTCATATTTCATTTGAGAAGACAATCAACTTGGATCAGCATTTAAGGAAAGAATGTAAATATCAAACCCAGTAGCTAACGAAGCATAGTTTGTGGGAACGGTAAAACGACATCTAGCTGCAAAACCTGTGATCATAAGAAAATTAAAGCTCCCCATTGGAGAATAACAAAGTTTCAACTTGTATTCAATTATCGTATGTAACTAAAGTTAGTGAGTTTTTGTTCGTAGAGAATGAAGAGTGGACGTAGGATCTTTTTGCATCTTATTCACTATAAATCCTTTGTTAAGTTATTATTTTGTTTATAGCTATTTGACGCGGTGTCATTTCGCGTCAAGAATACCCAAATGCCTGATTTAGACATCAGGCTTGTCCTTTGCCCAACAACTATTTATATAGCTAATCGAGATAGGGGCGATCCTATGGAGAGCGGAGTTATGCTTCATCAACCTTCAATATCACTAATATTCGATCGAAGCTTGTAATATTTCCCAGATAAATAGTTTGATAGATTTGTTGTTTAATCAATTAAAAAACCTACAATATCTCAAATGTGTATCAATTTGTTAAGGGTTTAGACTGGATAAGTCATTTGTGATAAGTTTACTTTTACTAGCATTCGCAGGTTTCCAACAATTAGGCAAATTTAGGGAAGATAGCTTCTTGATCCCTCTTTAGGCTTTTGAACTCGTCTCACCCCTAGTAGTGTCACTAGTTTGGGGTGTTCCGTATTTGGAAAACAAGGAAGGTGTGTCCTATTGTCACTAAATACACTCTCTATCCCTTCGGAATTCTATTTCCCACATTATCCCCTAAATACCTTATTGCTTGCCTTTTCGTTTGTTCTCCTAGATGGTTATAGGCACCTATAGATGCCCAATTCCCATTTTATAGTAGTTGGTCCTATTAATCCTAGTTCTTTCGAGTCGACAGTCTTTCCCACTAAGGTTTATTTTCCCTTTAGCCACCTTTCGATTTTACAACTTTTGAAGTCACTTGGCCAAAGTCTCCTCACTCTGGCTTTCTACACATCTTGATCTATTCGGGAGAACAATCCTAAAAGCCTAATTTAGTGTTTAACTAGGATACTATCATAGAGATCTGAAGATGCAATGTTTAACCTTTGTTGGTGTTAAAGTCGAAGCTATGTTTAACACCGCAGTGTTAGATTGTACTGCTGATTTAATCTTATCATTCCTTATTTATTCATATTTATTTTTTTTCTTGAATTCAGTTTTTTATAGGATAGATATGTAAACATTTTGGGAGATTTGGGAACAAATAGGATTTTATTTTTAGATATATTTGAATAGATCTACTTCCTAATCTTTAGAGATAGATCCATATCTTTCACATATCTTCACCTATCTTTCTATAGTGTGTGCAGTTGAGAATATATGAAAAGATACATATCTAGCACGGGGCTACACTCATCTACATCTATGTAAAGGGTGCTGGGATGAAGATTCAAGTTGGATGACTTAGAGTATTCATCAAGATATAATTCAAGCAAGGCGTTCCAGCTTTTGATCGTTGTTCCTGTGCTTTCAAATCACGAAGATATTCAAGCCTAAGAAGGATCCTGCCTTCAGAGAGTGAATCCAGTGGTAAAGGAGTTTTTAGGGTTGAATCGTGTGTTCGTAAGTACTCTTTTCATAGTTGTAGTCTCTACTTCTATGTAAATTCAAAGTTCTTCGAGGGAGTGAACCGAGAAGGGTTTTGAATATTTATTATTTCAATTTTACTGCGTAAACTTCTTTATTATAGTGAAATCTATTTCTGGCCGTGAGGCTCTCGTGAGTTTAGAAACCCTAGACTCGTGAAAAATAATTCTTTGTGTCTGCGATAAATTTTCGCTGCATGTTAAACTTCGTGTTAAACTTTGTCTAACATTCTGTTTAACATTACTCTGTTTGTCAGACATATTGAATATCGCAGTGTTGAACTCTTCAACACCTCGATGTTAACAGTAAACTCGGGCACTAAATTCTTTCAGTTGGTATCAAAACACTTACTTCTTGACGGACTAAGTTGTTTGTTCCTAAGTGTAGTTTACTATTATGGATTTCACAAGCTCTGCTTGTCGTCCATCTATTCTAGAGAGTGATGGGAATAACTACTCTCTATAGAAGTCTCGAATAAGGATGTACATCAAGTCTATTGATGAACGAGTGTGGGTTGCTGTTTTGGATGGTTGGACACCTCTAAAAATCACTGTTGAAGATCCAGAGGATGCTACAAAAATCATTACCAATCATAAACCTGAAGGACAATGGAGTGTTGATGAACGACAAATCTCTAACTTTAACTCTAAGGCGTTAAATGCAATTTTTGTTTGTGTTGATGTTGCGTGTTTCAGGTTAATATCCAGTTGTTCAGAATCTCGAGATGCATGGTAGATACTGCAAGGAAAATGTGAAGGAATCGCTAGTGTTAGAAAGACCAAAATGAGATTACTCACCACAAACTTCGAGAATCTCCGGATGTTGTAAGAAGAAACTATTTCCTCTTACTATGAGAAGATGGCATCCATGGCGAATGAAGCAAATGCTCTAGATGAACCCATTAGCAATGAGAGACAAGTTAGCAATATGTTAAGGTCACTGCCAGAAAAGTTCAACATCAAGGTGTCAGCGATTGAAGAAGCAAGGGATGTTGCAACCTTGGAGATTACTGAACTGGTAAGTATTCTAACTACTTTTGAGCTAAATTTAATGGAACAGAAATGAGGACACAAGACAAAAGGCATAGCCCTACACACTGGAAAATATGGATCTGAAGCATAAAAAAGTACAACAAAGTCAAACATTCTGGAAGAGGAATCACATGAGGATCTACTTAATGAAGATAATCCAAATCTTGTTTTACTAACCAAAAAGTTTAACAAGCTTGTTTGGTATCTCAAGAAAGATAGGAGTTATGTATCATCATCACCCTTAAACTTCTCAAACAGTTGTTCAAGTTCCACAAGGAGAGGAAGTGAAGATATATCACGGAAAGGTAAGAATTCAATCACAGAAAAGTAAAAACATCGACACTGTAAAGTGTCATGGTTGTTCAGGTGTCGGACATTATGCTAACGAGTGTCCAACAGTACTTAGACAGAGAAAGCTCAACTTTAACACAACTCTCAGTGAAGAGTAATCAGATGATGAGGAGCTGGATCAAGCAATGTTCCAGGTGAAGATTGAAGAATATGTTGAAACTGAAGAACATATGGACACTGATGTAGAGATTCAAGAAGTTCGAAATTCTGAAGATGAAGAAGAAGAAGAACGAGGAGGAAGCGACACTTTGTCAAACTCTAACACCCTTCAAATTGAAAACTCTACAAACTGGTACATTAATACTGATGCCAAACATTCTGTTTTTGAACATTCTTCTTATGACAGGAATCAGGAATGTCAGACTTACCAGACCACACCTAAAGAGATGGAGAAGATAAATCACTACTTCAACTTAGTTGATAAACAGTGTGAAGATCAAAATGATGAGATCTTAAAGGCTAAAGAAGAGAATTCATCCCTAAGGCGACAAATCAATCGACTTGAGGCACAACTAACTCGTAGGGATCAAGAAGTAAGTGTGTTAAAGAGTAAGGTATGTGATGCTAACTCTGTGTTTGAAAAAATCAACAAAGGTAAAACCACACTTGATGAAATATTGTCTATTAAACCTTCTGATTGTAGTGGATTGGGTTATGAAAAGTTAATTTCTGCTATGTTAGAGTCTGAGAATAACATAATAAAATTTTCTAGAGCAAAGTCTAACATCACTTAGCAACATGTCAAAGATAATCTAAGGTGTTCGTGTGTCATTACTGCAATAGACTTGGACATATAAAACCTTTCTGTAGATTTAGAATCGCTGATGAGAAAAGAAAAATTAATCAAAAAGGTCATAAAGAGGATAAAACATGTCTAGCTGTTTATACTTCTCTAAAGTCTAACATTGCAGGCAAGTAGCATTTTGATAGTGGATGCTCCAGGCATATGACAGGTGATAAGTCTTGCTTATCTGATTTTAAATAAGTAAGTGGAGGAACCGTTACTTATGGTGGTGGTGCTAAAGGGAAGATCACTGGTAAAGGAACTTCGAATGTTCCAGATTTTCCAAAACTCAAACATGTGCTATATGTTGAAGGTCTGACAACTAACTTAATTAGCATTAGTCAATTGTGTGATGATGGACTTACAGTCAAGTTTGACAAAGACAAATGTGAGGTGTATGATGATAATAACAATTGTGTTATGTTTGGTAGTAGATCAACTGATAACTGTTATCAAGCTGATCAAGATGGAAAATGTTTTCTAACAAAACCTGATGAAGCTGAAATATGGCACCAGAAGATGGGACATGCACATGTTCGAAGTATTCAGAAACTTCTCAAGTATGATGATGTGAAAGGAGTTCCACAACTAAAGTTCAACACCGACAAGGTTTGTGATTCATGTTTGAAAGGTAAACAAACTCGTACTTCTCATCCCATATTGAGTATGACTAACAGTAATGCTTGCTTTGAATTGCTACATATGGACTTAATGGGTCCTATAGAAGTAGAAAGTATTGGAGGAAAAAGGTATGTATTGGTTTGTGCTGATGATTATTCTAGATTTACTTGGGTAGAATTCTTGAGGGAAAAGTCTGAGACCTTTTAATTTTCCAGAAAGTTATATAGGCAACTTAGAAAACTTTATCATGCTGATGTTATACGTATTAGAACTGATCATGGAAGAGAATTTGAAAATGTTGAGTTTTCTAAATTATGTGAAAGAAAGGGTATTACTCATGAATTCTCAGCCCCTAAAACTCCCCAACAAAATGGTGTTGTTGAAAGGAAAAATTGCACACTCCAAGAAATGGTAAGAGTCATGTTACTCTCTAAGCATCTTTCTAAGAAATTATAGGCTGAAGCAGTCAACAGTGCTTGTCATTTAATTAATAGAGTATATCTTAGACCCGGAACCAAGATGACTCCCTATTAGATACTTAAAAGTAAAAAACCTAATCTGAAATACTTGCATGTTTTTGGTTGCGTCTGTTATGTTTTGAATGATAGAGATTATCTAACCAAGATTGATTCCAGGTGTAACAAGGCACTTTTTCTTGGATATTCCAGTAATAGTCGAGTTTATCGTGTGTTTAACTTACATACTAAAACTATCCAAGAATCTATCAATGTTGTCTTTGATGATGCAGGTACTTTACTTGATAAACAGGACCTAGAAGATACATCTCAACACGTAGAGAAGGACTTTGAATCAGCAACTCAAACGAGTACAGATGTTAGAGAAACAAAAAATCCAAGATCTCCAGACTCTAACACTGATAAAGAGGATGACGATGTTATAAATGGTTCAGACTCGGTCAAGGAGGAAATCTCTGACACACTGGTGTCAAACTCAGAAAAAAGAGAACCACCTCTTCACATCAAACGGAATCATCCTCCGTCTCAGGTCATTGGAAGTGTTCTTGAAGGAGTACAAACACGCAAGAAAGCCCCTGTCAATTACAAAGAGATGGTTAAAATGGTTTGTATGACTTCTAAGTTTAACATCTTCCATTCTAGTTGTTATCTATCTGAAATTGAACCTAAGAATGTTTATGAAGCTTTAAAAGATGAGAATTGGATTATATCTATGCAGGAAGAGTTAAATCAATTTGTTTCTAATGATGTTTGGACCTTAGTTCCTAGGCCTAAAGACAAAAACGTGATTGGAACTAAGTGGATCTTTAAAAATAAAACGGATGAGAACGGAAATGTTGTTAGGAATAAATCTAGGCTATTTGCTCAAGGGTATACTCAAGTAGAAGGTATTGATTTCGATGAAACATTCGCTCTTGTTGCTAGGTTAGAGTCAATACGAATTTTAATTGCTATTGCTTGTGTTTCCAACTTCTCTTTGTATCAGATGGATGTTAAAAGTGTTTTTTTAAATGGTATTTTAAATGAGGAAGCTTATGTTGAACAACCGAAAGGTTTTGAGGATCCATCCCAACCCGATCATGTGTACAAATTGAAGAAGGCATTGTACGGACTCAAATAAGCACCTCGAGCATGGTATGCAAGGCTAACTGAATTTCTACTTGATCTAAAGTGCAGCAGAGGTAACGTGGATAAAACTCTCTTTGTTAAACATACTGGTAAGAACTTTTTAGTTGCTCTAGTTTATGTTGATGACATTGTGTTTGGGGCGACTGATGTTAGACTTGTAGATGAGTTTGTCACCAGGATGTCTGACATGTTTGAAATGAGTATGGTAGGAGAGTTAAACTATTTTCTAGGACTCCAGAATAAGCAATCTCACGAAGGTGTCTTTATTTCTGAAAGTAAATATGCATGTAATCGTGTGAAAAGATTTGGATTAGAATCTGCAGAACACATGAAAACACCAATGGGTTCCAGTGTTAAACTCTGCAAAGATAGTAGTGGTGTTAGTGTTGAACCTACTGAATACCGTGGAATGATAGGTAGTTTGTTATACTTTACTGCAAGTAGGCCTGATATACTTTTTAGTGTTGGTGTTTGTGCTAGATACTAATCCGACCCCAAAGAATCTCATATGAAAGCTTTTAAAAGAATTATTCGATATATATCTGGAACTTCAAACATGGGATTGTGGTATGCAAAAGATACTGGTACTAACATCACAGGTTACAGTGATGCAGATTGGACAGGTGATGTTGATGATAGAAAAAGAACAAGTGGTGGATGTTTTTTGATTGGAGCAAATCTTGTATCTTGGACAAGTAAGAAATAAAATTGCATATCTCTCTCAACAGCTGAAGCCGAGTACATTGCTACAGCAAGTTGTTGCACACAATTGATATGGATGAAACAAATGCTTGATCTAAGCACATAGATATTCGACACCACTTTATTTGAGATTTAGTGGAAAAAGATCTTAACTCGCTTAAACACATTCCTACTAAAGATCAAATTGCAGACATTTTTACAAAGGCCCTTGACTTTGAGAGATTCTCTTATCTTAGAAATTCTCTTGGTATGTGTAATACTCCTTAAATTCGTATGAGTAGGATGTTGATCATTGTAAATTTTGAGTCGATCAACATTCAGTTGTTTTCCAGTTTTTGTTCTGCTTGCCTGATTCTTTATTATCGGTTGTGTTATATCCTTTTCCTTTAAGATCTGATTTTTAAATAAAAAAAGCCATGTTATAAGACGGTAGGCACAAGAGTGAGGCCTTAATGTCAACACATGGAGTATAAAACTTTTGTTATAAGACGGTGGACACAAGACTGAGGCCTTAATGTTAAAACATTGAGTATCTTTGTCATGTACGATCGTCATTTCTCAAAGTACTGTAGATAGGATGTTACTAAGAACACTATCTATGTGGAACATGTTGAATGACGAGGTAATACATGCTGAATTTGTATGTCACAAGCTAAGTACTGGAGATAGGATGTTATTAGGAACACTATCTCTGTGGAACATGGCACATGACATTGTTCTTTATCAGATCGCTTGTTTTATACGGGTATAACACTCTGATTTTAAAGTTTGAAGGCTTGAAGTTTCTGTTCGTTTCCTTATTTAAAAAAAACAAAAAAAACAAAAAAAAAAAAAGAGAGAAAGAAAGGGGTCTTTAATCATTGTTGAGTACTTTGGTGTCACAGTTTGTTCAGAAGTATAGGAGTGTTAAAGTTGGTGTTAAACTCAGTTTCCCTTTTCTTGATCAAGTGAACTTGGATGTTGTGTGGGCTGAATTTCTTGGTGTTGGATAAGAACTTTTCATGAAATCTTAAGCTTTTCTTTCCTGCAAACATTCAGGGGGAGAAGAATTCAATTTCAGTTTTTGTGTTTATGTTTTTATGTTTATGTGAAAAGTCTAATATCTTTTATGGTGCAGTTTAATATCTCACTATGCAGGTCGAATAGAACTTAATTACAAGTATTACATTTAGAATGCTTACAGGAATGATAAGCTTAAGGGGGAGATTGAAGATGCAATGTTTAACCTTCGTTGGTGTTAAAGTCGAAGCTATGTTTAACACCGTAGTGTTAGACTGTACTGCTGATTTAATCTTATCATTCCTTATTTATTCATATTTTTTTCGTGAATTCAGTTTATTCTAGGATAGATATGTATTTTATAAAGATTTGGGAGATTCGGGAACGAATAGGATTTGATTTTTAGATATATTTGAATAGATCTACTTCCTAATCTTTAGAGATAGATCCATATCTTTCACAAATCTTTCACATATCATTCACATATCTTCACCTATCATTTTCTAGTGTGTGAAGTTGAGATATATATGAAAAGATACATATCTAGCACAAGGCTACACTCATCTACATCTATATAAGCAAGGCGTTCCAGCTTTTGATCATTGTTCATGTGCTTTCCATTCACGAAGATATTCAAGCCGAAGAAGGATCCTACCTCCGGAGAGTGAATCCAACGGTAGAGGAGTTTTTAGGGTTGAATCATGTGTTCGTAAGTACGCTTTTCATAGTTGTACTCTCTACTTCTATGTAAATTTAAAGTTCTTCGAGAGAGTGAAACGAGAAGGGTTTTGAATATTTATTATTTTGATTTTACTATGTAAACTTCATTATTATAGTAAAATCTATTTTTGGCCGTGAGGCTCTCGCGAGTTTAGAAATCCTAGACTCGTGAAAAATAATTCTTTGTGTCTGCGATAAATTTTCCCTGCATGTTAAACTTCGTATTAAATTTTGTCTAACATTCTGTTTAATATTACTCTGTTAGTCAGACATATTGAATTCTGCAGTGTTGAACTCTTCAACACCTCGATGTTAACAGTAAACTCGGACACTAAATTCTTTCAAGATCAAATCAAGAAGGGACAAAAGAGATCAGTCATATGCGAATTTCGTTTCTCACAACTAAAAAATTAAATCTGAAACCTCACACATTATTCATGCATTCTTAATCACATCAATTTATCCACCCCAAATGAGCGTTTAGCTTAGACATAAAATAAGTAAATATACTCATTATTGAAATAAAAACCATACCAAGATATATAGATGACAAGAGGCGACTTGGGTAATTCTCTTCGCATCAAAATTAAAATGGAAAAAAGTAAAAGTGAGTTTGTAAAATTCGAAAGCTACTCCCACATTGTTTTGCAGCAATTATATATATATATATATATATATATATATATATATATATATGCATTCATATGTTAATCATTTTCCAGATATTACCTGTTACCTCACTTTTCGGTGCATTATCTAGACAAGCTAATTACATTAGCTAGTCAAAATTAGGTACATTACGAAGATAATGTATTACATTGTATTACATTACATTATCTATTATAGTTTGTACTACATTACATTATCTACTACAGTTTGTACATTTTCTTCGTAATGTACCTAATTCGCCTAGATGATGTAATTAGTTTGTCTAGATAATGCACCGAAAAGTGAGGTAATAGGTAACATCTGGGAAGTGGTTAACATATGATTACAACTCTCTCTCTCTCTCTCTCTTTATATATATATATATATATATATAGGGAGCAGATCCAGTGAGAAAACACTTAACGTGAGAAAGTGAGTAAGATGCTTGATTGCATTCACGTCATTGCTTGATTGTATCCAGATCGTTTCTTGATTGCAATGTTGCTTGATTGTGTTTTAGTTGTTGCTTGATTATTTTGTTGCTTCATTGCGTTTTAGTTGTTGCTTGATTCAATATCAACCATTGATTTTTTTAGATCTGATGGACATGATTCATTGTTTTTTCTCACATGGGGATTTTTTTTACATGATCCCTCCTCTCTATATATATATATATATATATATATATGGCTGAATGATGTGGCTAAAAGTTCAATCAAAATTAAACTCCTAGCTACACAAGAATAAAATTTGTCAAATCTAGGTCCTTCTTCCCTTCGCCCGCTAGAATACCGAGATACTATGGCAAAGTCTTATAACTAGGCAAAAATAAGTCGTTGAATGATTTCTATCAACTAGGCAAAATAGTAATCTATCCTAAGCAATAGCAACACATCAAAAGTCATTAATCAATTATCAAACTAAAGACTTGACAACAATAAATTTCACCAAGGTAGGTAGAAAAAGTACCAAGTATAACAATGAGATAAGAGTGAATGTTGAATGAACATCAAATGTGTTCAAATTCGATCGAATCGTGATGTAAACCAATTTTAATTCCTAGGAGATTGAGCAATCGACCCTACACTCGTTAACCCCTTGTCACGGCGAGCTAACGGTTGATGATACTAAGACTTGCAAACAGTCACGTTATTAAGCCCTAGACCACTCCAAATAGATCGTCAATTATTGCCCTACGACCTAGCACCGCACATGGATTGGAACTAAAATCGTATGAATCTACACTATTCACGACGATTCCGCCCGCGTGTTGGCTGCAACGTTCACGTCAAATACCCCCTAGGTTGGCTATTACCTACACCTAAGAGATAAAGAACAAGATCTAGTGCAATTCAAGCTCTCAAAGGAAAGTAAACAATCATCAACCAATCTCATCTCAACACATTATCCATCCAATCAACATTCACAACAGAAATTAGTTCCTCATACCTTCAATTCCGTACAATACAATAGAGAAAGTAATAGAATCCATTACAAAATTGATAGGTCTAGCGTTGATCTTCCTCAATTGCTTTCCTTGGACTCAATCTACCTCTTGATCTTCCTTGATCTTCACCAAATTTGGAGGAATGTGGCCTAGATCACCCTTGAATGTGGATGGAAGTGGTTGAAGAAGGATATAGAGAGAATTCTAGGAGCGGTTATTTAGAATCTGACCCAAAAGTTCTTAACATAAATGAATTTCCCCCTTTTATAGACAAGCAAGCAGGGCCTCGGATCGCCCGGTCGAAGTATGGCTCACCCGGTCGAAGCTAGAAACCGCCAAAATTGCTGGAAAAACCGCCCAGGCTCGCCCGGTCGAAGTGGCTCGACCGAGCCACCTGTCTGTGGCCTGGCTCGGCCGGTCCAACATGGCTCGGCGGGTTGAGCCCTCTGTACGCCACGCTCGGCCGGTCCTGCTCCGCTCGGCCGGTCGACGCCTCCAAACTCCAAACACGTGCGATTTTCCTCCAAAACTCCACCAAAAATGCTCGTTTATGCCCAAAACCTATCCTACAACATTCAAAACACAAAAACACGAAAACAAAACCTAAATACGACATAAACATATGATACGGAAGTAAAATAGCCACAAACAAGCATGCGCACACATCGAAATATGGGTCATTTTACGCACGTATCACTGATCTGGTGTGAATAACCATTATCATGACAAATGAGATTAAATATAGTCCATTGATTTTACAACATCAACGATCCAAATTAAATAAAACATTAACAAAAAACACGACATTTTATCCTCTTGTTACTTCATTAATGGGCAACATAGTCATTACGAACCAAGCGCAAAAGTTGTGTTTTGTTCATTTTATTTATGAGTGGTTCTATTCATAGCCCCCAAATTTCTCCTTATAGCCCCCAAAAATAATAAAAATAAAAATATAATAATTAAGGGCCATTTTATCCTTATATGTCCTATTTATTCAAATATCAATATAATTAAAATGCAGTCACCAATCCACAAGTATTTTTCTTTCAAAATTGGATTTATTTTATAATAGAAACCTATAAAAATTACAAATACAATTTACTTGAATAAATTTACGTCTACATTTTTGTAGAAATTATAAACCCAAACTTCAAATTATAAGATATATTGTTTTATGTATGCTAAAATTCCTCTGTTAAAATGTCGACATAAACTTGTGCTTAGCCTCCGACAAGCAAAAGAGAATTTCAAAATCTCGAAACTTTTGAATGAGTATAAAAAACATTAATTTGATTATGTGTTAAATTTAATATGAAGAGTAATCTGAAAATTTTTTTTTCTTTATAGAAAAGTTGAAAAAAAAAAGATTTATTCATTCATTTGTTTCAAGCTAAGAAGAAGATACATTCAATGTCTTTTCATAAAAGTGAAAAAAATTAATCCTCTTCTTCTTCAAAAAAAAAAAAATCATTGTTGTTTACAGCAAAGAAGAAGAAAAAGGGCTGCACGGTTTATTTTCTTGGCAGTTTCAGGGATTTAGTAGGAATATAAGGGTAAAAATGTAAATTGAAATGTTTTTTCAATATTGATTTATTTAGGAGGCTGTAAAGAGAGAATTGGAGGTTGTGAATAGAATAACCCTTTATTTATTATATACTTCATTTTATCTTATTTATATTTCATTTTATCTCAATTGTGGTTCATTATTAAATAAATTCGATATGAATTTTAATATTACACATGATTGCATTTTACCTTCACAGTTTTTCATTTTATCTTAGTTATTCTTAATTTTATCTCAATTGTTGTTCATTATAAAATAAATTCAATGTAATTGTACATCATTATTTTCTACAACGAATAAAAATATACAACCTACATTTTATTTGTACCTTCCTTAAATGACAAAATCTTTGCATTTTTTTTCAATACCATCATCCAATTCTCTGAATTTTCTTCCTTAGTGAGGCTTCATCATATCAAATGAATCTGAGAATAGATAAAATGAACACCGCCTCACCAGACATGAAATTCAATAAAAAAGTAATGAAAAGGTTGATGAAATAATCGAAGGTTACTTAAAATGAAGTTAACAAACAAAATAATGAACATAATACCACAACAAATGAATAACACAATACTAAAAATGAAAGATTTCCAAAACTGTTTAAAACAAAAACTCTCTAAACAATAAGTGCCCGATTTCCCATGTATGCACCTTCATCCATACTCTCTATCTCTCTCACACACACACTTCACCATCTCTGTAATTCTCTCTTGAAGCCCTTATCCCATAATTTTGTCTCAAAATGAGCGACCAGCTTCATGTTTTCTTTCTTCCATTGATGGCACCTATCACGGCATGAAAACCACCATCATCTCCACCCCACATTTGTCGAGCCGATGAAGAAAGCTCAAGATGCTGGCACCGAGATGGGCCTTATCATGATCAGGTTCCCGCATTTGGAGTTGGGGTTGCCGGATCACACTGTCAGTCTCGATCCAGTCACCTCCAATGAGATCACATTGAGAAATCTCAAAACATATTCAACAGAGCACTCGGAATCTCATGGCAAATCAAAAAGAAAAGGAATTATAAATCCAAATCATGCGAATGAAGGAAACAAAAATATCTTTTAGAAGGAAATAAAAATATGATCGTGAATTAGTGGATACCACATTTAAAATAGTTCAAATTACAAAGATAACCTTAAATATGTAAAAATGCACCTCACAGAAGATAAAATGAAAACGTAAAAATTTTAAATCATGACAGCTGATCTCATGAAATATATGGCTGAGATTTATTCTCATTTCTTACATTTAGAACTATTCTCATATGATCTAACCTCTCTCTCTCTCTCTATATATATATATAAGGTCGAAGATGGTGAGGGATGTGGAGTGCAGGCGATGGGTAGGAAGAGGAAGGCAGCTGATGAAGGGAGATAAGGTACGAGAAAGTGGAGGTGGCGAAGCAGCGACAGATGGTGAAGAATGAAGGCTGAAGAGGATTAAAAGTGTGAGGGGTATGGAGTGCAGGCGGTGGGTAGAGAGATGAAGGCGGCTGATGAATGTAGATTAGGTACGAGAAAGTGGGCAGATGGTGAAGATTTATATATATAAAAATAAATTTAATAATTTAAATCCCAAGAAATTAGGTAACTACCATAATTATTAAATCTACTAAAAAGTGTAATAATATTTACTACCTAAAACGCCCTTTCAAATAAATAAAAAAATATAATGACTGCCACGTGTCATTATTATAACCATCAGATTAAAAAAAATTAAAGGTTAGATTATAGGTCATTGTTCATTCATGGTATTTAGTTCGGATATGAACACAACTCTATATATATATATATATATACAGAGAGAGAGAGAGAGAGAGTAGTGATCGGGTGAGAATAAGGTTTAGTATGAGAAATGAGAATAGATCTCGCGCGTCCATATCATCAAATCAGCGAACAGTATTAAATTTCAACATCTAAAAAGAGACGACATTTTTACCCCAATATCCTGCAGTAAATGTCCAACCAGTAAAAATACATTATCAAAAAACAAACAGCAATCTGCAGTTTAACTACGATTTTGTTCATTTTAAGGGCAATATTCTGCATTAACTTTACATTGCGAAATAAAATACTTAATCCCTCTACTAACGACATATTATCTTCAATATTATGCATTTTATCTTAACAATCATGCATTTTATCTAAGAAAACATGCATTATACCTGATTACGAAAAACAAATATTCTCTCTTCTAAGGAAATATTGTGTTTATCAAAATCTGGATGTCCATATCTAATCTGATATGAGAATATTATTAAAAAATAATGAAGATTATCTGATTTCCAAAATTGAAATATATTCATATATACATATATATATATAATTTATTTGAATATTCTTACCATATCTACTCAAAATAAGTATAATCTAACAATAAGGATTTCGTAATTCATTATTCACAATTCTACGTGCATCTTTAGAAGCACTAATGTGCATTTTTAAAAGAGCTAGTACATTAAAATAAATCAACTTTTGAATAGTTCATTATTGACAATTTAACATGCATCTTTAGAGGAACTAATATGAAGTATAATAGCTCACGACTCACACAAGAAAAACAACAAACACTTAGTTGACAGAATTCAAACATCACACAGAGATGAAATCTACGATCAAACTAAAATCTGAACCACCATAAACACCACCCGCCGCCACAGACCGCTGGAGATGAATAATTGAAGCACGCAAGAAGCATAATTGAAGCGTATATCGATTGTGCAGCCGCAAAAGATGAAGAAGAAACCGAAGAAGAAGACGAGTGAGATAGACTCAACGGCGGAGACGACGAACAAGATGACGAAGAATAAATCAAGGAAGGAGACGAGCGAGATGGACTCCACGGCAGAGACGACGAAGAAGAAATAGGATCGCACGAAGAAGAGAATAAAAATTTGGTTGCATAAAAAAGGAATAAAAAATCTGGTCAAATATTAAGTAATATTTGATTTAAGTTTGAAAAAAAAAATTAAATTACAAAAATAACCTTAATTTTGCAGCACCGCAGGATAATGGACTAAAATTGCATACGAAATTAAATAGATCTTGAGCATTGAAATGACAAGAGCAAAGGCTGAGATTTATTCACATTTCTCATACTAAAAACTATATATATATGTATATATATATATATAGGGAGCGGTTCAGGTGAGAAAAATCCCCCTGTGAGAAAAAAGAATGAATTATGTCCATTAGATTTGAAAAGATCAATGGTTGATATGCAATCAAGCAACAACCGAAACACAATTAAGCAACAAAATAATCAAGCAACAACTAAAATGCATTCAAGCAACATTAATATGTTGCTTGATCTTATTTTAGTTGTTGCTTGATTGCATATCAACCATTGATTTATTTAGATCTAATGGACATAATTCATTCTTTTTTCTTACAGGGGGATTTCTTCTCATTTGATCTCATCTCTCTCTCTCTCTCTCTATATATATATATATATATATATATATATATATATATATATATTTATGTTGGTCCCAGATCAGAGTACATATTATGTGCAGCGGAAGTATAAAGACAGTTATTTGCACTCTTAAACGCAGGCAGTTTAGTTTCAACTTCACTCAGTTTTTTTAAGTAACAGTTTTAAAAACGACAGTTTGTGTTAGCCAGCAGATTAGGTTACCAATTTACAGTTATGAGCAGTCAACAGTTATACACTTCAACACTTTCAAACAAGTGTTGAAGGTTTCAAAATACAAATGAAAATTGTATGATGCCTATAGTAAGTAAAGCTGTAAATGAAGCAGGATATTTATAGTAGCTCGGAGCCTTAAGTCCTATGTCCACTCTTGCGGAAATTGATCCGGTAATTCACTAAGTAATGAAGATACAATCCTAACAATATATTGCCAAATGTTGTAGAGACCACCATCCACAGCAGAATGGATCACTCGCCCAGGTTGTTGTTCTCCACTCCTTCTTCAGTTCCTCGAAGCCAGGTACCACCTCGAAATCTTCTTGGAGTTAGAAGTCGTCGGAAATAGATTGAGGACAAACCTCCCTTCTCTTTCTCCGGTGGGTGGATGGTTCAATTCTTCCCAGAACGTATGCTGGTTGGTATTTGCCCATAATAACCTTCTTTTCTTTAGAAAATCTGGTTGTTGTGTTCTCACTTGAAAGGTAAGAACACCAAGAGAGTAGATTAAGTCGAAAGACTTAATCCTCGTGTACACAGGGTCACATGGTGAATCTCAGAAGATTCCTTAAGCAGTAATGCCTCGTGTTCAATAAATGAACCACATAAATAATGTCGTTTGGTTGAGAGCTTTCAACGTGTTAGAGTTTTAAATTTGGCAGAGTGACGGCAAGGTTTTCAAGTGCTCGATTTTTTTATCCGATCCTCCTGCTATTTATAGTTAGAGATTTGAAAATAGCCGGTAGAGACATTTTAGAGGATGTCCAATCAGTGTCCATCCTTCTCTGTAAAGTAGACCTGCTCCTCTGCCATTTCTGAAACATTGCCACGCTTTTTGCAGGACAGTTTGTACTTGATGTGTCAGACGCCGAACAAAGTAGTATGCCAGTTATAACTGAGTGTTTCTTCATCTCTTATCATTGACTTCTTTAATGTTCTTTTATGACTGATCGGCGTCTTGTTATTCACGTATTCATTTGACGTGAGAATGTTCTGATTTGAAACTGTGAGCGCCTCTCGACAGTTTCTTTATGAAAACTATGTCCACAGTTTTCTCTGATATACAATCCTTGATAAGTGAAAGACTGTCTGCACAGTTTTTCGCGCCCGTTACTCTGCTCATTTTTTCTCGTCCTTTATCCTTGACAATTTTCTCGTTTGGACGGCTTCTTCTTAAAAAAATGTGCCACAATTTTTTACAGTTCTCTTCTCCTAGACTATTAAAACTCGATCATCATATACAAGGATTACATGAGGTAATAACTCTAAGGCCTAACACAGTTTTGACACATCAAAACATCAATTTTAAAGGTGGGATTTCTATATCAACATCTAACAATTTCCCCGTTTTTGATGTTGTCAAAACCATAACTTTAAGTCTATCTAAGTCGGCAAGAAGATGCAGTTGATCTGAGTTTACAAGGTTTGTCAATCGAACACTACTCAGAATTGTGCTTCTTCTACACTCGACCTACTCTAATTGAGCTTTCCCCTGATTGGGAGAGAACATTCTCGATTAATATAAATCAAATTAGAGCGATAAGAGAGAGGATTGTTGATCACACTGAATGTGTGAATTCAGCTAGTCAAGAATCAAGGTAAGAGATAATGAGTAGTTGTCTTCAAACCAATAGTTTTTCACATTTCACTATATATGTTCGATAACAAGTACATGAAAAATTTTAAAACTGCGGTATTAAAAGAAGACACAAAAAATAATTCAGATTAACAGAACTACTCCTTTTGCTTGTCTTGATCCTTGTCCTTCTCCTTTTCTTGATTTGAGGAATCTACGTCCTTTGGCCTTGAGGAAGTTGCGGCAGAAGTGGAGGATCTAGCTTGCTCTTTAAAGGTTGCGGTCACTTCCATGAAGAGTTTCAACTCTTGTTCTCTGGAAGCCTTTATTGCTTCTAATTGCATTATTATCTCTTCATCCCGCAATCTCTGCTCCTCTTCTCGCCTTCTATGCTCCTCTTCTCGTCTCTCCATCATTTTCAACTACAGCTTCATAGTTTCATCTCTTCTCTCTTCCCCATTTTTTGACAAAATAAAAAATAGTAAGAATCCGTTGATCCATCTCCTGTCTCAAAACATCAAGGGGTAGATGAGGTGTGGCCACATAGATGGGGTCGGGAGACATTGTTCCTTCAGGTGCAGCCAGTGCTCTAAAGTCTCCGCCGGTTTGACTTTGAGATGTAGAAGTAGATAACTTGGATTGAGGATGAGCTCTGCTGGTTGCTTCCTCTTCCTATTTTTGCTTTGCTACTGCTGCCGCTTCATTTCTTGCCTTTTCGGCAGCGACCTCTTCTTCTTTTCTATTGGCTTCAACAACTGCTGCTTCTTCTTCTTGCTTTCTCTTTAGCTTAGCAGCTTCCTCGGCTTCTTATTTCTGTTGTTTTGCCTTGAGTCTTCGTTTCTCAGCTTCGCATTCTAATTGTTGAATCTTTTCTTCTTCTTTGCGAATTTTCTGAGCTTTCTGGACAGAATATTCTTCAGCAAATTTGATTTGGAATAACAGCTGAAACTGCTTTTGGAGAAGCAATTTCACTTGTCGTTGACGAATGAGCTCAACAGCTTTCTCGACAGTTTTTGCAAGAGTTATCGCACAATAGAGTAGGATCGCTTGAGCCAGGGCTGCTTCATCTTCTTTCCTGAGCTGTTTTTCTAGTTCCATTTCTTCTTCCTTTTCATGCTGGGAGAGACGTGTCCAGAACATTTGCACCTTTTCATTTAACTTCTGTCGTTGTTCATTCAGTTGCTCAAGGGAAGTGTGATATTCAATGAAGTGTGATATTCAATGATCTTTCTTCTGATGGCTTCTAGATTCGATGCTTCTTTGTTTGAAGCAGTCTCCTTTTGAAAGTCAATTTGATCAGTTCCCCCTGAACTCAAGAAGGGAATGTGTTCTTGTTCTACTTCCTTAATTGATTCTTCTTCCTCGTCGGAATCTTCAGAGGCGGTCCTGCCATCCTCAAGAATGTGGAGTAATTGGACCAAACAAATCCATGTGGAGCAGTTCCAAGAACCATTTCTTGGTTGCTGTAACTGGCCTGTTCTTGAAGGATGCTCTTGTCTGTTTCCCGAGCTGACAAACTTTATAGACTCCTTCGTTCTGGAACTGTGCACCAGGAGGCAGGTTCCCCCTTCTCCACCAGACCAATCAACAATGTAAAGACCTCCTTTCCCGATTCCTCTGATTATGGTCTTGTGAGTCACCTTGTCTATGATGTGGCATTCTGATTCTTCAAAACTGACAATATAGCCACTCTCACTCAGTTGGCTTATACTTAGAAGATTGTGTTTCAGATTGGTGACTAATGACACGTTCTAAATGATGATTCCAATGTGCTCCATGCATCCTTTTCCAATCACTTGTCCCTTGGCCTAGTTCCCAAAAGTGATCGATGCTCCTTTGTACATCACAAGGTTCTTGACTAAGTCCTTCTCTCCTGTCATGTGTGCTGAGCACCCGCTATCTAATATCCATGATTTTTCTTTCTTTTGAGAACTCGGTACCTACAAGATAGATCTATTATTTAGGTCCCCGTATCCTTTCGGGTCCTGCTAAGTTAGTCTTCTGGATCCAACCTTTTGGTATCCACACCTATTTCACTCTTACAGTTCATGAAACTAGATCACTCTCTGGTGATTGATCAACCTTTCTTCTAAAGTAATGTATGTTGTTTGAATGCATGTTATAAAATGTTGTGGTGTGTCAACTCTTCTTGAAACGATTATTCTGGAAAGAGTCTCGAGAAATTGTTCCCAGGTGAATAGCCATCATAGTATTTTGAGAGTAAAATTGTCTCAACTCAGGCCTTGAATAGATGTTCCTCCTATTCGGATATTTGTTATAACAAATCTGAGTTCTATCATAACTTCTCAGATTATTATCCGATTGTCGAACTGACTTCCTTGCAACATTTACATGTTCCTTATGTTAGGTTTTGTATATAGAAATCATTTATTACAATGAGTATACAATTGACTTTTGTCCTATCTGTTAAACAAACTTACATGCACGTAACAATGGTATCCTCGTGTCTCACCGATAGGGACGATCATACGGTGTGTTGTAGATCGCAGGAGACAGTATGATCACTTGACCTAGTGAGACATAAATATTATCACGGCAGAGACAGCATTGAGGATACGTCTGTCCGGATGGCTGCAGCATAGTCGGAAGAAGTAATCTGTCTTGGTTACTTGATATGCTGGTACGCAAGGGTGGTGTATTCATAGGACCACACTGAGATGAATTTGTCTGTCTGACATCAGTGGATACAAGATCTCGTTCTTGATTGAGTCCAAACCCTAACGAAGGTTTAGGGGTACACACGGGTTGACTGTTGCTTTGATTTGCCATGGTGGAGAGCCTAAGTAATGCGCTCGTATATCCGCATATTGGGTAGCGGCAGTTCGTGTAGTATACCCTAAGACTGAACTTAGGTAACCTTATCCGAGTAATAGGATGGGGACATTCCCTGAGGAGCTCAATAATATTCATCGTGCCAAAGTCCTGAAGGCTGATTAAGTTCAAGCACGAGTGATAAGGTTTGAGTGGTACTGCTCAGGAAAATAAGATATTAATTATTTGTAGGTAGAGCTTGTCAGAAGCTCCGATTAATTAATTAATGTCCGGTAACCTTAAATATGGAGATTCTCAGATAAATGCAGCTCGTTCTCACAACGTGGTAATAATGGGGTAGGTCAGTATTAATTCTGTGGTGAAAAATAATTAATATTAATTAATTAATTATGTCCTGGGTTGTGGACATGAGAATTAACTAATTCATAGGTCCACTTTATTATTTGCATTAGGTCCCAGGTCTGGCCCAATTATATATGCTGAAAAAAGGCCCAGTAGCACATTAGGGTTAAAACCCTAGGTCTATAAATATACCTCTCTCACCGAAACCCTAGCCACCTTGATCATAATTCAAATCAGTCAAAACCCTAGGGAGAGAGTGTTGGGCGACGCCAGTGTAGAAGGGGAGGAGAAAGTTTTCGATTCCGGTCTACGCTTTACAGATCTGTGGAATCCTCACTAGTAGCAGATCTGAGCAGCATTGGGATACAGATCTGACGATATTCTCTTATTTTCTATTTCCTTTATTTCAATTAAATCTAGAAATTAGATTTCTAATTTCTGTTTCCGCATATTTATTTGAATCGTGTGGTTGAATTAAAGTTGGATATTCAAACGCGAAAGATCGGATCAGACTCTACGGAATAACGGTAATTCCTCTTATTCACGCATTAAATTCATAGGAGCATGCTTGGGTGTATGAATTGTATATCGTATTCAATATCCATGATTGGTCCTGTTCATATGGATTTGGTGATTCGGTTCACGAAAAATCCCTACACCTTAGTCGTTCTTGTTGGTAAAATTGGATTCCTTGCATAAGGAACATTACGCTTATCCAGTTTAGAAGGAAGGTCAGTTTTCCTCTCTACAGTTTGCTTGTACAGTTTACAAACTGTGTTAGCTCTCTGTTGAGGTGCTAGTATTGGGTCAGTTTTTGACCAGCATTTGGTCTTGACATTTTGCTTAACTGGCTTTTTGGAAATGACCTTTCATTTCTCCAACACAGTACCTGAACTGAGTTTTGCCTGGACAACGCCTAAAAATGTTTTCTCAGTTCCTGAAATGGATGCATGATCGCTCAAAACTTCCTTTTCATTTTGACACTCCATAAATCCGAGTCTGAATTTATCTGATGATGGTTTTTTAGCATTCAAAATCTCATTCAATTTTCTTGAGCTTTTTTAAAATGAGCAGTCACACTTAGCAGGCTCAAGTATGTTCAAGGAATCACACTCCATTGAAACATTTTCGAAATCTTTAAGAAGCTTAAAATGTTTTTCCTTGAGATTTTCCAGTTCCTCACTGAGTGACCTCGTTCTTTCGACTTCATTGGTCAAAATTGAAATCTCTGATTTTAGTGAGGCATTTTCACTAACTAATGTATCTTTAATCTCATGAAAATTTTCAAATTCTTTTACGATTTTTTCAAGAGAAACGTCGTCTGAGCTTGAGTGACAGGGTTCAGAGTTTTCTTCAAAACATGTAGATGCACTAGATGAGGATAGATGGGTTGTTACCACTATTTTCCAGTTTGAAGCGTTGTCTTCTCCGTCGGTCACATCTCCATCAATAGCTGCCATGAAGGTAAGAATTACTTCCTCATAATTCTCATCATCAAACGTGTAGTAGCCATCATCATGGTCCGGTACGTCTAGTACTTCAGTTCTTGTGAGCATTGCTTGGGCCACAACTTTAGATGCTCTCCTTTCAAACACCTTATTCAGTCTGTCTCTCTCCTCCCGAGAAACTAGAGGGCACGTACTTCAGATGATCTAGAGAGTTGCATTCATAGCATGTGTGTGGCTCTCTCTTTGAGAACCTTTGCTCACTGGACTGATTTTCCTTCCCTTTTCCTTTGGCCTTCTCAAGATGTACGGCCAGGTTCCTCATCTGTTCCTCCAGTTTGGCAACTGACATATCAGTTTCCTTCTTCTGAACTGAGGTGGAGGCATCCTTTGCTGGTAAAGATTGATAGGCAGCTTTCTCGAAGTGAACTGGCCTCTTTGGTCTCTTTTGGAAGTCTCTCTTTACGAAGAATGTGGCATCACCATCAGCTGTTGAATTTGGGGTTCTAACAACTTCATTCCTGTTCACCATCTGAATATCCCATTCATGGGCTTGGAGTTCGGCGAACAGCTCTTTGGTTGACATTTTTGAGAGATCCATGGTCTTCAAATTGGTGGTTTTGACAAACCAATCTTCCTTCGGCAGTCTCGAAAGAATTTTGGCATTCATGCCAGACGTCTTTTCTTCTCTTCCAATATTTTTCATTTCGCTGACAATGGCATTAAACCTTGCTTACATCGATTTGATTATTTCGCCAGGTAGCATCTGGAAGCATTCATATTTGTCGACGCATATTTATTTCTTATTATGTCTCATAGCTTTAGTTTCCTTGGTAAGATCGTTGATCCAGTTCCATAGCTCTTTAGCATTATCGTTCTGTATGGCTTCGTCCATGAGAGAATCTGAGAGAGATTGTATAAGCATCTCTTGAGCGATGGGATCCAGCTGATGGTGTTTCTTGTCTTCAAGTTTCCATTCTTCCAGTGGTTTATCTATCATTTCGACACCACCTAGACCATCTGCTCCTGCGAGCTGGATTTTAGGATTCTAGATCTTCAAGGGTCCATTCTTCAAAACTTCATCCATCTCTGGATGCTGAGCTCTCAGTTGAATGAGACACCTTATCTTCCATACTTCTTACTTCTCCGGGCTATACTTGGGAATGCTTGGATAACTCATCATTATCTTGAGATAACCTGCTCGTTAATCATACTTAACAAACAATTAAGAGTTCAAGGAAGTATGGATGCGGTCTTAAGCAACTCAAAACAGGACAGTCTACAAAGACCAACCTCGCTCTGATACCACTTGTTGGTCCGAGATTAGAGTACGTATTGTGTGCAGCGGACGTATAAAGACAGTTATTTGCACTCTTAAACGCAGGCAATTCAGTTTCAACTTCACTCAGTTTTTAAGTAATAGTTTTAAAAATGACAATTTGTGTTAGCCAGCAGATTAGGTTACCAATTTACAGTTATGAGCAGTCAACAAATATACACTTCAACACTTTTAGATAAGTGTTGAAGGTTTCAAAATACAAATGAAAACTGTATGATGCGTATATTAAATAAAAGCTGTAAATGAGGCAGGATATTTATAGTGGTTTGGAGCCTTAAGTCCTACGTCCACTCTTCAGAAATTGATCCGGTAATTCACTAAGTAATGAATATACAATCCTCACGATCTATAGCCAAATGTTGTAGACACCACCGTCCACAGCAGAATGGATCACTCGCCTAAGTTGTTGTTCTTCACTCCTTCTTCAGATCCTCGAAGTCAGGTACCACCTCGAAGTCTCCTCAAAACTGGAAGTAATCGGAAATGGATTGAGGAAAAACCTCCCTTCTCCTTCTCCGTTGGGTGGATGGTTCACCTCTTCCCAGAACGTATGTTGGTTGGCAGTTGCCCGTAATAACCTTCTTTTCTTTAGAAAATTAGGTTGTTGTGTTCTCACTTAAAAAGTAAAAACACCAAGAGAGTAGATTAAGTCGAAAGACTTAATCCTCGTATACACAGGGTCACACGGTGAATCTCAGAAGATTCCTTAAGCAATAATGCCTCGTGTTCAATAAATGAACCACATAAATAATGTTGTTCCGTTGAGAGCTTTCAACGTGTTAGACTTTTAAATTCGGCAGAGTGACAGCAAGGTTTTCAAGTGCTCGATTTTTTTATCTGATCATCATGCTATTTACAGTTGGAGATTTTAAACTAGCCGGTAGAGACATATTGGAGGATGTCCAATCAGTGTCCTTCCTTCTCTGTAAAGTAGACCTGCTCCTCTGCCTTTTCTGCAACACTGCCATGCTTTTTTGCAAGGCAGTTTATACTTGATGTGTCAAACGCCGAACAACATTGTACGCCA
Source organism: Plectranthus barbatus (assembly GCA_026898455.1). Classification (NCBI taxonomy): domain Eukaryota; kingdom Viridiplantae; phylum Streptophyta; class Magnoliopsida; order Lamiales; family Lamiaceae; genus Plectranthus; species Plectranthus barbatus. The sequence continues at coordinate 15,441 of JAPKLW010000937.1, read as the reverse complement.
ATCGTAACCGCGTGTTTCTTCGTCTCTTATCATTGACTTCTTTAATGTTCTTTTTCTGATCGGCATCTTGCTATTCACGTATTCCTTTGACATGAAACTGTCCTGTTCTGAAACTGTGAGCACCTCTCGACAATTTCTTTATGAAAACTGTGTCCACGGTTTTCTTTGATATAGAATCCTTGACAGGTGAAAGACTGTCTACACAGTTTTTCACTTCCGTTACTCTACTCATTTTTTCTCGTCCTTTATCCTTGACAGTTTTCTCGTTTGGACGGCTTCTTCTTCAAAAACAGTTGCACAGTTTTAGACAGTTCTCTTCTCCTAGACTATCACAACTCGATCATCCTATACAAGGATTACATGAGGTAATAATTGTAAGGCCTAGACTTTGGTACACAGTTTTGACACATCAAAACATCAATTTTAAAGGTGGGATTTCTATATCAACACCTAACAATATATCTTATGTGCCACATACGTCAACTACACCAACCACACAAGGGTGCAAGATTCTTCTCCTTAATTTATGCATCTGTTTTTGTTCAAAATTTTCATTTCTCGGCCAGTTGATATCCCCCTTCTGCAGTGATTTGGATACAACTTTATTGATTCGGCTTGATTCTAGCAAGATGTTCAGCACTTTTCATATCCAGTCTTCATGTCAGTTTGTCCAATACAAGGAGGTGTCTTGTCTGCATATAAAAATGTGGATCAATCCCAGTCCTTTGAGTATATTCTTTAGAGCATATCTCCTCGATAGTCTAAAGATGATCTGAATATGGTCAATTCCCAACCTTCTCTCTTTTCTATAACAACTTAGAAAAAATTTACAATTGACTTAAATATAGTCAAATTTGGAGTTGTGTCAATTTCATTTATCTGTATTTGAAACCCGATAAGTGACTAAGCTGTCAAAGTAACACTGATATTGGACCTTAACTTCGGCTTGGAGTTTTAACAAACAACTAACTTCAAGAGTTAGCTGATATTTATTTTGGTCTCACACACTTAAGCTTCCGCATGCAGTCAATTGTTCGAGTATAACTGATATTGGACCTTAACATTAGCTTGGAATAAAAAAATTTAACAGATAACTGACTTTAAAAGTCAGGTGATAATTAGTTTAGTCTCACTCACAGTAGCTTTTGCATGCACTTTTACTCTAGATTAGTTGGGACCCAAAAAAATGGTATTAGAGCAGTTGTTGATGACTACACGAGAAAAACCTGGGTCGTGCTGCTCAAAACCAAAGACGAAGTTAAAATTCTGCTGCCAGAACTTATAACTCGTCTTTAGAATGACAAAGGGGTGATAGTTAAGAGGATAAGGTCCGATAATGGAACAGAGTTTTGCAATGGACCCCTTATGGATTTCTGCGCTGAAATTGGAATTGGGCATGAGAAGTCTACTCCAAGAACTCCTTAACAAAACGGTCTTGTGAGCGGAGGAACAAAACACTCAAGGAAGCAGTAAGGACCATGATAGCCGAGACCGACCTTGGAAAAAGATTTTGGGGAGAACCTTTAATGACAGCTTGCTACACGCAGAATCAAAGTGCATTCAACACACGGCTGCACAAGACACCCTACGAGATCTACAATGGTCGTAAGCCCTCTATAGCTCATCTTTGTGCTTTTGGTTCTTCATGATATATTCACAATAATGGGAAGTCTAAATTGGATACTTTCAGCCCTAAGGCTGATGACGGGGTGTTCCTTAGGTATGGACATCCTTCATGTAAGGGATATAGGGTATTCAATAAGACAACCCAGCTTGTGGAAATAACATGTTATGTTGTTTTTGATGAAGCTACTCTAGTGCGCAGGACACTTCAAGAACTGGGTCTGGAAAATCATGAGATTAAGGATGTCAATGAGGAACCTAGAACTGATCTTGATCATAATCAAATAGTTTCTCTGATTAGATCTATGAATGATATTTCCTAGACTCCAGTCGCCACGACTGTGAAGGAACACACCGGTGAAGGCGAATCATCCCCACGATCGATGTTGGATACCAAACGTACACATACATGGTTTAATTTAATTAAATCAAGGAGATTAAGAATTACCAATAGATCTTTACAGATCTGAAGATCGATTCCACTGGAGATCTTCTAGCCTATGTCCCACGAACCACGATCCGATACCAGGTGGACAACAATCCTCCGAATCGTAGATGCAGATCCAAAACTCTAGATCTACAATGTTTGAGAGAACTAAACCCTAATCGTCGCTCAACACATGACCTTATGAAAATGACAACTATGGTTTTTCTCTCAACCACAAGATCCTATTTATAGGCATCTTCTAGGGTTTCTAGTTGGGCCAGGCCAGGGATCTTTAGAAGGTATAGGATTGGGCCTCCCATAAGTCCAAACACATATATTTAGCCCAGAATATAAATTGAACTTATAACATTAATTCATTCCACTAGAGAATTAATGTTGTAACTGCCATCCTATCCCGATGTGAATCAGGGCTTCTATTTGACTTAATTAATTCCCCGTGTTTAAGATAACGCACATCCATTAATTAATTAAAAGCTCTGACAACATTAATTAATTAATATCTTAATCCTTACGTAGTACCCGCTCAACATTATTATCGTATCGGAATAAATTCCATCTGCATGGTTTAATATGATAAAACTTATGAGCTCCTTAAGGGGATGTCATCAACCTGGATGTCCAGGACACGGTGCCCTAATGTGACTATATAAATACATACAAATAATGTTGTTACCCAAGATATGGAGCATATCGAGTCATCCTTTAGATTCTCACCCATGGTAAGTCAAAGTAACAAACAATCTTTGAATATATCTAAATATCACATCTAGGGTTAAGAATTATCAAAGTCGCCGAGACCTTGGTTTTTCATAGAGTCAGAATAGAAGAACACGTCTCACCGCGATCCATTCAATGCGACACCACGCACTAGCATAAACTAACAACCAAGACTAGTTATCTCAAGTTTATACTACAACCTAAAATGATAGTTTATCCAGAACTATCTCAGTTGTGAATACGTTTTATATCTTATAAGGAACCCAACAATGCGATCTTCAGTGGGACGACGCACTTACCACATCTTTACAATTTAAGATAAGTGGATATACATGCAATCATAAGAAAGCAACAATGTGATAACATTTATTTCAGATTGATTTCAGTTTAATCAAAAGAGATTGAATACATTAGAAAGCTCACTTAAAAGTTTGCTTTACAGTACACACCTACAATCTCCCACTTATACTAAAGCTAAGCTTTTAGTATACACACATGTCATTACAATTCTCCCACTTAGACTCAAAGTGTAGTTGCTACGTATCGTAAACCAAGACCCTCCACTTGTTTCTCGAAGATCTTAGTTGTCATAGTCTTCGTGAAAGGATCAGCCAGGTTATTCAATGACGCAATCTTTTCCACAGCAAAGTCACCTCTCTTTACGATTTCTCGTATAATGTGGTACTTCCTTTCAATGTGTTTGTTTGCCTTGTGGGCTTTAGGTTCTTTCGAGTTTGCTACCGCACCAGCGTTGTCACAATAAATTGTGATACACTTCGGCACACTCGGAATCACCTCCAAGTCCAACAAGAAGCTCTTAAGTCAGACAGCATCTTTCGCAGCCTCTGAGGCATCCACATATTCAGCTTCCATGGTGGAGTCCGTGATGCATTTCTGCTTCACACTCCTCCATGATATGACCCCGCCTCCATAGGTAAACACATAACCCGAGGTGGACTTTCTCTTATCTCGGTCAGCTTGAAAATTTGAATCTGAATAACCCAAAGGGGTCAGACTATCTGATTGGTAAATCAATATATAATCACGAGTTCTTTTCAGATCCTTGAGAATATGTTTTACCGCAATCCAGTGCCCCTGACCAAGGTTAGATTGATATCTTGCCACCATGCCAACTGCATAGCAGATATATCAGGTCTAGTACAGAGCATAGCATACATAAGGCTTCCTACAGCCAAAGCATAAGGAACCTTTGACATCTCCTCTATCTCATCTGGCGTTTTGGGACACATGTCCTTAGAGGAAATAACAGTATCGATATAGGCAGCTTGGGTCAGACACAACATTCTTTTCTTTCGATCACGAATGATCTTAATACCAAGAATGTACGCAACATCTCCCAAATCCTTCATCTGAAACTGTTCTGACAGCCACACCGTTACGTCCGATAATACCTTCACATTGTTGCCAATAACAAGAATATCATCTGCGTACAGTACTAAGAATACCACCACGTTTCCATTGCTCATTTTGTACACACAACTTTCGTCTTGACACTGTTCAAATCCAAAGGATTTGATCACTTCGTCAAAATGAATGTTCCAAGATCTAGAAGCTTGCTTAAGTCCATAAAGAGACTTCTTTAACTTCCATACAAGATGCTCTTGGCCTTTCTTTTCATAACCTTCAGGTTGCCGCAAATAGATGTCTTCATCCAGATTTCCATTAAGGAAAGCTGTCTTGACGTCCATTTGCCAAACCTCATAGTTCATGTAATTTGCTATGGATAAGAGTATACGGATCGACTTTAGCATAGATACCGGTGAGAAGGTTTCATCGTTATCGATTCCCTCTCTTTGAGTGAATCCCTTCGCCACCAACCGTGCTTTAAAGGCAATGACTTTTCCGTCAGATCCTCTCTTACGCCTATAGACCCACTTAGACCCAATGGCCCTTTTGCCATCAGGAAGGTCTGTAAGGTCGTACACACCCATAGCATCTATAGATTCAATTTCAGAATCCATAGACTTATGCCAATATGTGGCATCAATATCTTGGACTGCCTCTTTGTAAGTCCAGGGATCGTTTGCTTCATGTTCATCAATATAGACCAAGTCCGAGGACTCTTCCACACCCATGAAATGATCAGACTGAAGAACAACCCTCCCACTGTGATGAGGCAGTACCTGTGTAGGTACATTAGAGTCAACACGTTGTGTAGCCTCTTGTGGTATATCACTTAGTACACTCGGTGTACCATTGTCTCCTCTCAACTCATTGAGAATAATCTCACTCTTAGATTTATGCTCACTTATATAGTCTTCCTCCAAGAATCGGGCGTTGGTGCTCACCACTACCCTTTGATCCTCGGGACTATAAAAATAACCGCCTCTCGTACCATTAGGATATCCTATAAACAACCGTACTTCTGTTCTAGGTGCCAACTTATCTGCTTCCTTATCCAGCACATGTGCTGGGCAACCCCAAACCCGAATGTGGTTTAAACTTGGCTTTCGCCTAGTCCACAATTCTATTGGAGTCTTTGGAACTGATTTAGAAGGTACGAAGTTTAGAAGGTAAGCCGTTGTTTCCAAGGCATAACCCCAAAACGAAGTAGGCAAAGTAGCATAACTCATCATCGACCTCACCATATCTAATAGAGTTCTGTTTCTTCTCTCTGCTACCCCATTTTGTTGCGGAATACCGGGTGCAGACAATTGAGATGTAATCCCATTATCCAATAAGTATTGCCTAAATTCAGAACTGAGGTATTCGCCACCCCGATCAGATCGTAGTGACTTGATACTTTTACCTTGCAGATTCTCCACTTCAGCCTTAAATTCTTTGAACTTGTCAAAGCATTCAGACTTGCGGCGCATCAAGTAAATGTATCCAAACCTTGAGTAATCATCCGTGAAAGTCACGAAATACTCAAAACCACCTCTTGCTTGAATGGACATAGGCCCACACAAATCAGAGTTAATCAATTCCAACACATCTTTGGCTCTATTTCCTTTAGCCTTAAAAGGCTTGGAAGTCATTTTTCCCTCGAAACAGGATTCGCAGATTGAGAATGGTTCAACTTGGAGAGACTCCAATGATCCACTACATACCAGTCTTTGGATCCTCCTCAGATTAATATGACCCAATCTTAAATGCCAAAGATATGTTTGATTCAACAGAGAAGAAGCTTTTCTTTTAGATGATGAAGATGCATGAGTTTCAGTTACAGTATGATATGCACAAGTAATAGTATACAAAGAGTTTTCCTACATGCCAGAACAGATAAAAGAGTTATTTTTCATAATAATGACATTGTTATTAAAAATAACAGAATATCCATTCGAAAACAGTTTCAAAACTGAAATTAAATTCTTTCGAAAACTAGGCACATATAAAACGTCTTTTAAAACTAAAACGTTATCAAAAAAAAGATAAGTGCACATCTCCCACTGCAACAGCCGCCACTTTTGCAGCATTCCCCAAGCATACGGTAATCTCGCCTTCATTCAGTTGCCTTGTCTGCATCAAACCATGCAGAGAAAAACAAACATGATCAGTGGCAAACCGCAAGACATGTTTCAACTACTAAAGTAGAAGACATACCCGAGTTACCCTTCTTCAAGAGGGGACAATTAGATCTGTAATGGCCAGACCGGTTGCACTTGTAGCACTTTCCCTTTAGTTTCTTGACACCACCATAAGGTGCCACACCACCAGAAGGTGCTACTCGTTTGCTCCCACTGCTCCCACTGCCCTTTTTCTTATTGTTAGGCTTCTTCTTCTTACCGCCGTGAGGCAAAGAAGAGGATGTCTTAAAAGAAACCAGAGCCTGTGACCCCTTACCCATGAGACCTTCCGCTGCAATCAATTCAGTAAGGAGTTCAGCCAATGTGTACTCCTTCTTACCCATGATCACGTTCAAGTGGAAGTTCTCAAAGGATTTAGGAAGTGAGTGTAGAACCATATCGATTTTTGAATCATTATCGATATTTCCACTTAGAAGATCAATCTCATGAAGATATTCCATCATCTTGAGAACATGATCTCTAACAGACACTCCCTCAGGCATAGAGGTAGACATAATCTTCCTCATTGCCTCAAACCGAGCAGACCTATCCTTCTCACCGAAGAGTTCCTGGAGGTTTAACATAATATCAGAAGCATTATGCATATTCTGATGCTGTTGCTGCAACACATTTGACATAGAAGCCAAAATGTAACAACGAGCCATCTCATTAGCCTTATTCCACTTCTTGTGAGCCATTTGCTCTTCAGTAGAAGTAGGAATCAGAGGTCCTGGAGCAGGTGTGTTGAGTACAAATTTGTACTCATCAGCAACCAGTACAATATCCAGATTTCTTTTCCAATCCAAATAGTTTGGACCAGTAAGCTTGTTTTGATTGAGAATAGTCATGAGCGGATTAAACGACATGACGATCACTGAAATAAATTAAATGCAAACACGTAAGCCTTTAAATCACATTAATTGAAGCATAAAACATGGAAACCTTCAAAATCAATGTTTAATGCAACCTCCAACAGCCCAACAAATATATATGCAAGCCACGGTGGGTAGACGTTTACACACATATCCATTGACCAGACAAACTATCTTTAATTCCAATATCACGTCAACCTCTACTTTATGATGAATGGAATTAATAGTCGGACCATTTAACATGCCATGTGAATTAAAACAGGGACTCCGTTGGGGAGTTATATAGAAATTCACATCTAAGTGATGACCACAATTTAACCATAAAGAAAATCATTTTACAATTGATGACCTTACCGTTAGGACTTTACATCACTTGTAAATAATTTCTTAAGGTTATCTTGAATCAAACCTTTACCAATGAACCATGAATGACACATCCTCTAGGGGGAGACTCCCAGGGTCCCGCGAGTGCCACACACTTCATTTAAAGATAAAATTCATTTTTATTAGAAGTCTTATCTAGTGAACCAGTGAATGTTGAATCCTCTAGGGGAAACTCCCAGGGTCCCGCGAACAACATCCACAATCACTTATAAGATCAATTGTGGAGGCCTAAATAAATTAAATTAAATTTATTTTAACTCACTTTGTCATTTTGAATTGAAGGTTTTTGAAAGCATACTATAAAGAATTAAATAAATCCTAGCATGCTCCTAACATGTAAAACATTCAACATGCTTAGAAAATTAAACTCACATCATGCAAGAACAAATAAAATGTCCTCGTGGCCCCAAGATGGGTACCTGTATATCTACCTATTCTACTAAATGAATATTTGATATACAGCTCTTTAAATGGGTCTTCGAATCGGATTCGGGCCTTGAACAATTCAAATTTGGGCTTTTAAATTTACTGCAAATGGCCTTTTTCGAGCCACCGTTGCTACCAAACGATGCACAGTCAACGGCCGAAACTTAATGGGCTTTGAAGACCAAAGTTTGGACTTCCATCTCCAACCTATGAGATCGGAGATTCACGCTCGAATCGCCGCCAATTGGCCGAAGAAAATGGCTAGTTGAGCAGCCTGGGCGAAAAACCAGTGCACAGGGCACTTTTCTCGCCTCCGTTCCCATCGATTCCAACGACAATCATGCCGGTAACCTACTGGGCCTTAAAGCCCTAGGTTAGGACTACAATTCCATGTCATCGGTACTGGAAATCCATAAATGGAAGGCCTCCAAAATGACAACGAAAAAAATGTCCACCTACATGCTGTCAACCCAGAAAATTAGGGTTTTATGGCGACTGGGCTGACTTCATTGGCCCATTGCGCCATCATAATCGATCATCAAACTCCCAAGCCTACTGGGAATTGAAGCCCTAAGTATGGAAAGTAAGATCAAATCATTGGAATTACAGATACGACCCAAAATAGCCTCCAATCAACGCGCGAAATCAGCCCACGCGCAGACAGAATTGCGAGATTCTTGCGTGCAGCTATTTTCACGCGGTGATTGCCGCTAATTCCACCGCCATCAACTCCAATCAACCATTGGGCATTGATGTCTGAAGTAAGGTCTTCCATTTCCAGCCGCCGGCACCGCCGATCCACGCCGGGATCACCGCCAATCGAGCAAAGAAAACAGGCAACCCCGACATCATCTTGGTCGCCTATCACCAGGCTTCAAGATCCAACCACTTCCACTCCGAATGACAGCCCCCGCTGTCATCGGGAACGCCGCGAAGAGAGGCTTTAAACCAGCCACAAATCGCACGCAGAGAAGTACGTGATTTGCAGCAAGTCTTGCACCACCACCCGTCGCCGTTCTTGTCGACCGCCGGTGCTGACACGACCTCTGCCATCCCAGCTTCGACCCCCGACGGCCAGTCACCACCACCGACGCGCCGGTGAGCCGCGGCTGAGCTGCAAATAGGCCCTGCACAATTGTGATTTAGCAATTTTTCCGTCGATGTTTGTTCATCGTGTTCTTCGATTCTTGGTCCCGTTTTTCGTAGCAAATTACATCATAATTTACAAAAAATAACAGGAAATAAAATTACATCATTTCCTACACTAACCACGAATTTTCTCATGGTGAAAAACGATTATAAACCGCGAATAAACCATCGCACCAAAAGTCTAAAAACTGGAGCCACGAGGAACAAAAATATATAAAAATATATAAAACATCGACGACATGCTTGAATGATTTAAAATGCAATAAACCAACTGCACGTTTCAGGTAGAGCCAACAACCACAAACGAGGCTCTGATACCAATTGAAGGAACACATCGGTGAAGGCGAATCGTCCCCACGATCGAAGTTGGATACCAAACGTACACATACATGGTTTAATTAAATTAAATCAAGGAGATCAAGAATTACCAATAGATCTTTACAGATCTGAAGATCGATTCCACTGGAGATCTTCTAGCCTGTGTCCCACGATCCGATACCGGGTGGACAACAATCCTCCGAATCGTAGATGCCAATCCAAAACTCTAGATCAACAATGTTTGAGAGAACTAAACCCTAACCATCGCTCAACACATGAGCTTATGAAAATGACAACTAGGGTTTTTCTCTCAACCATAAGATCCTATTTATAGGCATCTTCTAGGGTTTCCAGTTGGGCCAGGCCAGGAATCTTTAGAAGGTATAGGATTGGGCCTCCCATAAGTCCAAACATATATATTCAGCCCATAATATAAATTGAACTTATAACATTAATTCATTCCGCTAGAGAATTAATGTTGCAACTGCCATCCTATCCCGATGTGAATCAGGGCTTCTATTTGACTTAATTAATTCCCCGTGTTTAAGATAACGCACATCCATTAATTAATTAAAAGCTCTGATAGCATTAATTAATTAATATCTTAATCCTTAAGTAGTACCCGCTCAACATTATTATTGTATCGGAATAAATTCCACCTGCAGGGTTTAATAAGATAAAACTTATGAGCTCCTTAAGCGGATGTCATCAACCTGGATGTCCAGGACACGGTGCCTTAATGTGACTATATAAATACATACAAATAATGTTGTTACCCAAGATACGGAGCATATTGAATAATCCTTTTGATTCTTACCCATGGTAGTCAAAATAACAAACAATCTTTGCATATATCTAAATATCACATCTAGGGTTAAGAATTATCAAAGTCGTCGAGACCTTGGTTCTTCATAGAGTCAGAACAGAAGAACATGTCTCACCGCGATCCATTCAATGCGACACCACGCACTAGCATAAACTAATAACCAAGACTAGTTATCTCAAGTTTATACTACAACCTAAAACGATAGTTTATCCAGAACTATCTCAGTTGTGAATACGTTTTATATCTTATAAGAAACCCAACAATGCGATCTTCAGTGGGATGACGCACCCACCACATTTTTACTTTATAAGATAAGTGGATATACATGCAATCATAAGAAAGCAACAATGTGATAACATTTATTTCAGATTGATTTTAGTTTAATCAGAAGAGATTGAATGCATGAGAAAGCTCACTTAAAAGTTTGCTTTACAGTATACACCAACAGGCTGAACCCCAAGCAGTCGAGAGGGCCAAAGATGCTAATGTCATTTTTGAGGTCTTAAAGTTCGTTAACATCGAAGATCAAAGTGAATAGAAGCACCTTGAAACAAATGCAACGGCTTTTTAAGTGGAGCAATCTGATACCAAGGAGGTCAACCTTGAGGCCGCTGAAGAAACAGCTCTAACTGAAGAGCCAGTTACAGTTTAGGAACCTGTTGCTCTGAATGCAGTTCCAAAACAAGGAGGTGAAGCAGTTCAGGAACCTAGAGGTGAACTATCTCATCAAAAACCTCCAGCAGTTTCTGAGACTCCAGTTGCTCCCGTTGAAGCCGTACCTGTGAAGAAGCCTAGCTGGCTAAGAGATCACCCCATTGAAGCTATCCTAGATGACATTGGCAATCAAGTTCGAACAAGACAAGGAACTGCCCTGAAGTCTTGCTTCATTTCTTAAGTCGAACCAATAAAAATTTGAGAAGCTCCTCAATCAGAGGATTGGATCAATACGATGCAAGAAGAATTGGCAGAATTCAGTCGCAACAATGTGTGGCATCTGGTGGACAGACCAACACATCAGTCCGAGATCGGTACTAAGTGGGTCTTCAAGAATAAAAGAGATGCGATCGGCACCATCGTAAGGAATAAAGCGAGATTGGTTTCCAAAGGTTATGCTCATTGCGAAGGAATAAATTTCGACGAGACATTTGCTCCAGTTGCCAGACTGGAGGCCATTCAGCTATTTTTGCCATATGTTGCCTACCATGACTTCACCGTTCTTCAAATGGATGTGAAGAGTGCCTTCCTCAATGTCGAATTATAGGAAGAGGTCTACGTCGAATAGCCCCCAGGTTTCGAGCAAGGAAACCAAGTCTACAAACTAAGGAAAGCTTTATATGGATTGAAGCAAGCACCTAGACCATGGCATGAAACTGTCTCTCAGTTTCTGCTCAAGAATGGATTTGAAAAAAGTGCAATCGACCGAACCTTGTTCAAGATAATGGATGGAGAGGACATCCTGCTTTTTCAGATCTATGTAGACGACATCATCTTCGGCAGCAAAAACACCAAGTTATGTGAAAAGTTTGCCCAGTTGATGCAGAATATATTTCAAATGAGTATGATGGGCAAGATTATATATTTTCTTGGTTTGCAAGTTGATCAGTCTGACGAAGGGATTTTTATAAGTCAGAAGAAGTATACTCAAGACTTAATCAACAAATTCTGTCCGGAGAAGCCGAAGTCTCTAAGGATTCCTATGAGCACCAGTTCTCAGATCACTCTCGATGAAGAAGGAGAACCTATTTATCCAACTGCTTATAGAGGAATAATTGGGTCTCTACTGTATTTAACTGCCTGTCGACCCGATATATCTTATGCTGTGGGAGTGTGTGCAAGATTCAAGGTGAATCCTAAGAAGTCTCACATGGAAGCGTAAAAAAGAATCACGAGATACCTTAAGAAGAGTGAGTCTTTAGGTATCAGGTATCCCAAAACTGATGAAGTCATGCTGAATGGATTCTCTAATTAAGATTTTGGAGGCTGCAGAATTGACAAAAAGAACACAAGTGGTACCTATCAATTTTTAGGTGATAAACTGATTAGCTGGTTCAGCGAAAAGCAACATTCCGTGGCTACGTCAACCACTGAGGCTGAATATGTGGCAACAGCCAGCTGTTGTGCTCAAGTGGTTTGGATAAAGCAGCAGCTTAAGGATTATGGAATAGACATTGGATGTGTTCCTATTTACTGTTACAACAACAGTGCAGTTTCTATTTCGAAGAATCCAGTTCTACACTCAAGGACGAAGCACATTGATATTCGTCATCATTTCATTCAAGATCATGTTGAGAAGGAGGATATCTTGGTGGAATATATTAGAACTGAGGATAAGCTAGCGGACATCTTCACCAAACCGCTACGTGATGCTCGATTCAAAGAGCTATGCATCAAACTAGGACTTCTAGAGTTTTATGAAATCTCAAGAGGAGGAGATGAAAACTGATCCGATGTATAACAGTATGGCTTATTATTTAAGTCAAACGAATTATTTTTGAGACAATTTACTCAATATTAAAGTCAAAGGGAAAACGACTACTTCATTCATTAAATAAGGAGGTGGATACAATGTCCAAGCAAAACAATAACGAATCTATATTTACACAAAGCGGGTGGACATACATCTCGATGGGTAGTAGTTGATGTCAACCAATTTGGATTCATCTTCAGTAAAGAGGGGGATCCTCTTTTCAATGAGCCAGCCCAGTTGCATGCCGTATGGGACGGTGACCTCAGGAATATTCTGAAAGGCCATCATCAGGCGGTTAAATATGAAAGCTGCCCAGTCTACTTCTGCCTGGTCCTCAAATGCCATCATTGCTTTCCATACTAGCGGCGAAAAGTCTGTATCCAGAAGGGTGTTTCCAACCACCATCTGGTTAATTACGTCAAAAGTTGCTCTATCGCGTGGCTTGAGGAACTCGCTAGTCAAAGTTGGATGGAACCCGATCTTTGCTACCCTCCACCGCTTCCACGCTGACCACTCTAGCGTTGTGTCATCCTTGAGATAGTCCATGACCGGGAAACCGTTGTGTTTAAGCCCAAATTCGACAGCGAGATAGTCAGCATACAGAAATAACTTCTCCCCATTAAGAATGAAGTAGATCTCTTTCTCTGTGATAGTGGAATTGTAGGCGAGAACCTTCAGTAAATCCTTGTGGAAGGAATGAGGTTCCTTCATCACAAAGGTTTCAAGTCCGTTGGCCTGCAGTTTTTCCATCACCTCATCAAAGACGACAGGAGTTTTCCAGTTTTGTCGATGGAACCCACATAAGTCCAGGATTTTGTTACTTCGGATGGAGATCCTTGCAACTTCTTCCACAATGTCAGGTGGAGAATTCATCTAATTCAAGGATATTTCATGGAGCAAAGAAACAAGTGTTGTTATGAGGTGACAAATTTTACTTCGAGAAAAGGTATTTAAAGGAGATTTCTCTACAGAATTTTGAAAGGTGGCAAATCAGCTTAATGAAGGACGCGACTCCTCGCAACTTAGTGATAAAAGTCGATGAGTCAGAATTAAATGCTAACTACTGTGTCGCATCACTCCTAAATGGACATGAATGCAAAGAAGACAGAAGGCTAAGAGTGTAGCCTCAATGTTTAGCCGAATCATGGGTGTACGATCACGATCTCCCAGATCTCACGATTAATTCCTCGTAAAGGAGTTCAGACACTGAGAATTCATAAAGCTACGCCACGGTAAATTGTATGACGTGTACAATTAAGAAAAATGCGTTATGAGGAATTCACTCAAGATTGGAACAAAGGAACAATTCTATTTCATTTATAAGAGAGAGTGCATTACATCAACAAAAATTCAAAGAAATGTACAAAAGAAGTTTCAAGAAAATGATTAATTTCTATCAGCGAGGGAGACGATGCCTCGGAGGATAGAAGTCTGAGTCCTTGATGTTGGTCCAACCTTGAACAAGGGACAGAATCTCCTGCTCTAGAAGCTAGCTCAGTTGCATCCCGTAGGGGATTGGGATGCCAGGGAGAATTTCATAAGCTTCTCGGACCTGGTTGAATACATAGGAGGCCCAGTCGACCCCCTCCTCCTCTTCAATAAAGTCCATCATAGCCTTCCAAACTGGAGGAAAACAGTCCTTGTCCGATAAAGGATTGGCAACGATCATGTGATTAATGATGTTGAAAGTCAGGCGATATCGGGGCTTCGGCCATTTCGATGAGCCTGTCGGGTGGAAATCGACATCAGCATCCCTTCATCTCTGCCAAGCAGACCATTCGGGTGTCGTTTTATGCTTGAAGCAGTCTATGACTGGTGTATCCCCGCGAGGGAGCCCAAAAGATATGAGGAAAGACTTAGGAGACCAACAAATCTGATGACCGTTGATGTTGCTTAAGATCTCATTTTCCTCTTAATTATAGCTGTTGAGGGTGAACATCTCAGCATGTTCTCTTAAATTTTAAAGGCTTTCGGGTCACAAACTTCTCAAGACCATTTGCATCCAAACTCTCCATCACTGCGCTGAACACTCGATGATTATTCCAATATTGGACCTCCAATCCAGCCTTATTAAGAATCTTATTACGTTCGATGGAGATATCACCAACAGAAGTCATACGGTTTGATGAGTAAACTGAAGATTATTCCTCAAAGATCTGGGAGATGATTGTTTGTGTGCTTATCAATGTCTTAAAGAATAAGTATTTATGGACAAAATCGTGCGACATTCGAGACGATGCTTATTCATTTAAATGCATGGATCGAGGTTCCAAGAAGACACAACGTTCAACGATTTATATTCAGAATCTGAAACATCAACATTGAATACCTGACAACTGCCATGTGCGAGTCAAAACAGGACATGTGTTCGACATTTCGAAAGGTGACAGATGCATGTCTGAGAGTTATCATCTGATGGAAGTATGATACATTCAGTTTCCAAAAGTTCTTATAGATAGAGGGAGAACCATTCATTGATGACAAAAGATGGTGTGAAGTATACAAAAAGGAAAAAGGCAAAATACATCAGTTCAGTTTTTCTGAAGGCAGTCAAGGAGTGGACATCCCGCTAGTGGGGTAGTAGTCGGATCCAACTAGATAGGACGGACCTTCTTCCAAGTATGAAATTTGCTTCTCAAGGAGCCAGCTCAGCTGCATGCTATAGGTGATAGCGCGATTCGCAA
>JAPKLW010000936.1:261090-303000 GCA_026898455.1 Plectranthus barbatus | reverse complement strand
GGTTAATGCTAAGGACATGAACCACTCATCAAAAATGGATACAAGAAACGAAAGCACTCCCTCACGTGTTTAGGGATGATGAGATTCACACATTCACAAGATATCGAGCTTGATTTCCATAGGCTTGCATCCACTCTCACCACTATACTACAATGAGTTAGTTTCTAGAATCAAAAAGGTCTTTTTCACGGGTTGTAACGTGGCTAACTAAAAGGTGAGTGGTTTTGGGCCAAAGTGACTAAACTTCTCAATTTCCCAAAACCCCCAAACTTATTCTTTTCGAACCACTACAAACCCCACCCGAGGCTTATTCATTTCTCAACATTTTTTCTTTTCTTTTCTTTCTCTTCTCTTTTTTTTCTTCTTTTCTAGCACCATCTTTCATTCATCTTGTCGGTGCTTCACAACACACTTCTTTCCTTTTTTTTTTTTTTTTTTTTTCAAAAAATTTTCCCCAAAATTTTTTTTTTAGGGTTCTCATTTTTCTAGGATCAACATCAATCCTCTATATCATTCTTTCATGCCTCAACATTCTTCATCAATACAAATTCAAGCAATTCCCAACCCAACTCTCATCACCGTATTCACCCTCCTACACTCTTTCCCCCCAATATGGTCCTAATTATATCAAAGAAGATTCACCAAATAAGCTCAATCACGGGGGTCAAAGATATGGAAGGCAAAATCATGATAACAACCACCTTATACTCCCGGTGTGAAAGGTAGGACTAAGAAATGATGGCCTAAGATCATTTTCTAGTTACACACTTGTGCCAATAGATAGAGAACGGATGCAAGTTCTAGATCTCGTACTCTCAATCTTGCCACTCACAAACGAAATAGATATGACAATATCATAGCTCAAACTTCACGGCTTTTTGTCAAGTCCTATGCATTAACCATATACAAAACTCGGCAATTCAAAAGTTAAACTTAAAACATGCTTTGAAAACTAGATTCCGCTCTATCATTGGTTAAAGTAGGCATCAAACTTCCCTAAGTAAATCATAATTAAATCTCAAGTTTAATTCGGGTTCATCACACACAAACACAAGCACACAACAATCCTAAAACAATCTACATTCCAAAACACAAATGCAATGAAAACTACACGGTAGAAGAATGATAGAAAGCGTTACCCATCAGTAGGCACGATCTCCGCTCTCCATTCCTTATTTGCACCTACTCAAAACAACACACCACCAAAAACTTGAGCATAAACTAGCCAATTAAGTTCTCATTTCCACCAACTTCCACAATCCAAGCATCCATTCAACAAAAAATAAATCAATATGCCCAAGTTCCACCATTCATTCCAAACCACCATACATTCCACATACCAATGCCAAATAGAAAGAATTAAGCACAAGTAGACTTGTCCATAAACGATCAATCCATTCAATACCAAATCATCAAAAATTAACATCCAATCCACAACCATAGTAATATAAGTAAATCAATACAACCATATCGAATTCAAATCATTATTCAAATCAACTGGACTAAACTAAACTAGCTAAGGAAGAGTGATAAGGATGATAAAGGGATAGAGAAGAGAGATAACCCAGAGCACCAACTACCGACCAATCCCCCCAAATTTAGTCAAGTTAGACTAAATTTGTAAAAAGGTAGTCGGTGCGTTACTGCTCAACCCTATCCTGTAGTTGCTGCTGGCGTTCTCTGCGAGATTGGTACGGAATGGGGACTCGGCGCTGCAGCTCTCTCACGTCCTCCTGAACAGAGTCCACTCGCCTATCAAGGCCATCAAAACAAGCAGTCATGGAAGCATCAAGACCCTGCAAAGAGAAAGACAAAGACTCTATAGAAGAGTTAGTCTGCTGCAACATGGAATACATCTGCCGCTGCCAATTTGTCATCCGAGACGGCGCCCGAATACTAGGGCCAGCACCCGAACCACCACTTCTCCCTCTCAACTGTGCCAAAGAAGTGAAATACCCATCCGGGGACAGAACTCCTACACAATCGAGGTGATCCTCAGAATCCAACAACCAGTTGGAACGATCCCCCAAATCCGACACAGTAGTGAGCCCATCACAAGGAAGTTCCAGTACATACTCTCCAAATTTATAATAACAAGAATCACCACGAGGTTTAGGAATCAAAAATCTTCCCTGAAGCAACGAACAGGTATCCAAAAACAGAGGAGGAGCGGTAGGACCAGACAGTTCAACACCAATATCCATAAAAACAGGAGTAAGCATCCCACAAGTAAAAGTACGAGTGATGGTGTTAGCAGCACGACTCCATGAATCCATCAACATCGCCCCCAAAGAGAATTTAATCCCATTCATCAATGCATATAACATATGGAGCTCGGGAGTAATCAAATTACTAGACTCGTACCTCCCACAAACAGAACCACCAACAAACTTATGAATATAACGTATAACAGGATTCTAAATAGAAGTGGCTCTACATTCCTTAATATTAAACTTCCTATCCAATTGAACACCCGTGATAGCTTCCCAAAACTCCCCAAATTCCACATTCTCATGCATAAAGACAGACTCCGGATCACTACCAAAAAGTTCGTCAATTTTAGCTCTCTAGTAAAAGTATTCAGTACCTTGAAGCTTGAATTTCATTGACAAAGGGGTACCGCCGATGCCTTTCATGATTGTGACGGAAGCAAAGAACTCCCTCGCCAATTCCATGTACCCCGGCCATTTGGCATGAAGCATCTTCTTCCACCCAATCCCGGAGAGAAGGCTCCACACATCGTCTTTCAATTTCAAAGCCTTCAAAGTCTCACGGCACAAGTACTTCGTGCCCACTACTTGCCGCTGTTCCAATTTCTTGAATTTTTCAAACTCCTCGTCGTCGAACTTCTTTAGGCGTCCATCGGAGGAAGAAGATTCCCCCCTCGCTCTCTTGCTTGCCATGAGAAGAATTAAGATGTGAGAAAGGAATAATTAACAATAACACAATATGGGAGAAAATCTGGGAAGAGAAATTTTGACCGATTGTTGGATGGGGCGAGCAATGGCTTGAGCGAACATATAAAAACGCCGCAGGGCTCGGCCGAGCAAGAGATGGCTCGATCGAGCGAGGATTTTTCACGCCTTGGCTCGCCCGAGCCTGCCTGCGCTCGGGCGAGCGAGCTCTCTGTCCAAAGCCTCGATTTGGCTCGCCCGAGCCTGCACACGCTCGGGCGAGCGAGCTCTCTGTCCGCTTGCTCGATTTGGCTCGGCCGAGCCTCCTCATGCTCGGCCGAGCACCCCTGAATTCCCTCAATTTCTGCTTTTCTCCGTCAATTTCCCGAACCAACGGCCTTCCATCCTTCAACTCTTCATTCACAAGATAGCTAAATTTGTAAATCCACACAATCAAGAATCCTTCATCACAACACTCAACCGTTATTCAATCAACAATTAACAAAACATTATTGAAGAATATAAAGATAACAAAATTTAAACATTGGGTTGCCTCCCAATAAGCGCTTGTTTAACGTCGAAAGCTCGACGATCATACCTCATTTCAATCATGATCCCAAGGTGCAGATCCAGAGCTCATACCTCGGTCAAGGGAGTCATGCTCATCCGGAAATAACAGCTTCCTTCTTGCACCTCGGAGTAGATCCGAATCCACACGAGCTCTTTTTGTCCGAGCTTGTCCAAACTCGTCCAAGTCTCCCGGATCATCTTTATCTTCAACTTCATCCCCCATGACTTTTATTCCGGGATCTATTAAGTCCTTCAACCTTTTCTTCCGGTCTACTCCTTCAACTTCCCGTTGATGCCAAGTTTCTTGTGGTAAAGTAAAAACAACTTCCTTCCCCCCACACCGGAAAGTAAGCTCACCTTCTTTCATATCAAAAAGTGCATCGGCTGTACGGAGGAAAGGTCTTCCAAAAATCAATTGGATTCCACCCTTGTTCTTCATATCCACCACAAGAAAATCCCCGGGAAATGTAAAAGTCAACACCTCCACATGCACGTCTTCTACAACTCCCCGAGGGCAAAATAAAGCTTGGTTTGCCATTTGCAACACTTGACTCGTTGGTTTGAGATAACCAACATCCAACTCTTTATACAACTCCCATGACATAACGTTCACACTCGCACCGGAGTCACATAAAGCTTTCTCAATCTTAACATCACCAATCTTACATCCGACTACAAAGCCTCCGGGATCTGCTTTCTTACTTGCAATGTTCTTTTCCTCGCATTCTTTATTTCCTGATCCATTTGATTCTCCTTCCAAAATTGTCTCAATTCCCACTAGCTCATCTAACATCGGTACCCTTTCTATTTCCTCCGGGCTAGGTATCTCGATATCACCTTTCCTCACATACTCAAAAAACTTTACATCTTCATGATGCTCCTTATCCATAATTTTTCCATCTTCTTCATCCAACTCCTTTCTACTCTCCTTCACTATACTTTCTTCCCCTTGGAATTCCACATTCTCCCCTTTTGGAGTCATGGCTTTCAAGTTCTCATTCATTCATTCTTCATCCTCAATCATATTACACCCTTTCTTTTGTACAACTTCCGTATCACTTGGAAACTTCCCAGCTTGATGCTTGCTACTCAATTGCTTAGCAATTGAAGAGATTTGTAATTGAATTTCTGCGAACATCCCGTCATACTTCTCAAAACGCTTATCCAACTCTTCATTAGGATTTCTCCTTGTCTCTTGATTCATGTATCTATTATTTCCCCCAGCATATCCTCCTTGATGACTACTCTCTCCTCCTTCCAATTGCATTGGAGGATTAAGGGCATTGTTTGGATTCGCATAAGAGAAGTTTGGATGATACCGGTTGGAAGGATGATAGTACATATTTCCTTGAGGATTGTATTGAGGTCGATTGTTGAACCCTATCCTTTGATTCACGAAGTTCACACCCTCCGGATAAACATTCTCATGCCTAAGTACCATCATGTCATCTTTTCCAACTCCCTTAGTCGATAATTGATCAAGCTTCTTTTGCATAGCCGCCATTTGTTCCATGAAATTTTCCTTTTCATATGCATCATTGACCGACTTCACCGGTCTATAATCCTTTCGTTCCCTTGGCCATTGGAAGCTATTTTCGGCCATTTTTCAATTGTCTTCCAAGCATCCTCTTCTTCTTGATCAAGAAATGCACCTCCCGAAGAAGCATCCATCATGACCTTCGTATCATAATTCAAACCTCCATAGAATTGGCATATTTGTTGACTCTTAGAAAGACCATGGCGTGGGCACTTCCGTATGAGCTCTCGGAACCTATCCCATGCCTCATAGAGAGGTTCATCGTATCTTTGTCCGAAAGAGGTAATATCTGCCCTTCTCTTCAAGGTAAGACTTGGTGGAAAATATTTGAAAAGGAACTTCTCCCTTAACTCTTCCCATGTGGCTATATTCGTCTTGTCTAGACCCTCAAACCAATGCCTTCCCGAATCTCTCAATGAAAATGAGAATAATCGCATCCGAATCAAATCTTGAGGAACTTGATTGATCTTGATGGTATCCGTGATTTCCAAAAATTGGGATATATGCACATTCGGATCTTCGGTAGCATGTCCTCCAAATTGATTATTTTGAATCATTTGAAAATCCCTTGGGACGAAACACAAGCCGGGACAACTCCCGAGCAACACTCATGTCAACCCCAAGAACCAGAATCAGAGGAACCAGGTGAACGCCATAACCCTGCGAGGGGTTAAGTCTTATGAAGGGCCAACGTAAGCAGGAACAAATACCCGAGATGAAGGAGAAATCGAGCAAGACAAAGAGGGCAGCGCAGACGAAGTCCCGTCGACCGACGAGAGGCCCTCGTCGATGGACGAAGCATCAAAATCCCCATCGATCGACGCGGATTCTCATCGATCGACGCCTGCTCCTACTCCACCCCCAAAGAAACCGCCTCTGCCATTTTCGCAGCGGTTTGCCAAGACCAAGATGAACGAAAGGTATGCACATTTTCTGGAGACAATGAAGAAGGTGCACATCAACATAAGCAAGAATGTTGTTGGCCACTCTGCCAATCAACAATATATAGGCCACCCTTACGGATGCCTCTGAGCTTCACTTCTCCTGTAATGGCGTCAGCAATAGAGCAACCAGTATTGACAAAGGATACAGTGTACCCGTTCTCGCATAGTTGACTTATGCTGAGTAAATTGTGTATCAGGTTGGAGACAAGTGCTACATTGATGATCCTCAATCCATTGCGTTCAATGCACCCTCTCCCAACAACTTCCCCTTCGTTGTTGTCTCCGAACTTGACTTTGGGACCATTGAATAGTCTTCGTATGTCTGAGAACAGGTCTCCATTTCCCGTCATGTGTGCGGAGCAACCGCTGTCCAGGACCCACTCGTTTGATATGCTCATTATCGTAGGCCTTGGATCCTGTCCCTACAAGTCAATCATGTTGATTTAGGTACTCGTTAGCGTCGGGTCCTGCAGGATTAGCATGGATCAAAGTTCCTTTCGGAACCCACATCTTAGTGATCCTCAAGACTTTCTTCTTGATTTCACTTTTTACCATTTCCTCAACCTTTTGCTTAACATGTTTGACATATTTATATCTAGGTGTAGTGGTGTGCTTAGCCTTCCTTGCCCTTTGGAATATGAATGAATTGGGCTCAGGCCTTACATAGGTGTTCCTCCTATGTAGCGTGTTCTGCTGATATATTGGCATTACATTATTGTAATGATCTCGCTTTCTTTGGTGAAAGGCAGGATTTGATGTCCTAGCGTTGGGAATAGAACGCTCAGCATACCTTGGTCTTGCTGAATATGGTTTAGTATACGCTCTCGAATTTCGCTGAGGTCCAGCAAATACGTACTTAGTATTCGTTCTATTGTTCCTCTGCTGAGGCTTAGCAGATTCATGCTCAGCATTTAACTTTAGGTTCCTCTTCTGAGGTCCTGTAGTTGTATGTTTAGCAGATTCTAACTTAGGCCTCTGCTGAGGTCTAGCAGACGAATACTTAGCAGTTTCTGCGAAAGACCTCTACTGAGATCCTAAAGGCGCATTTTGCGGATGTCCATTCTTTTGCTTAGCAATTGTCTTAGCATTGGATGATTCAGCAACGACTATTCCTTTTCCCTTTTCAGCAGTGATAGTTCCAGCAGATACAAACAAGATTGGATTCTGCTTAGAGGAACTAGCATAAGATTTTGGATTCCTTTTCGAGAAATCTCATCCAAGCCCAGACTTATCGTTATGATGTCTTTGTTGGCTTACAATGGCATTGAGAGCTGCCTTGCTGGATGTATACATACAAATGCAGTCCTCTCTAGGTGTACTCTTCAAAGCAAGATTTTCTTTTTCTAAGTTTTGAAATTTTTCTGATAGTTGAAAGAAATCTGCTTTTAATTGTAAAAGTTCCTAACTTTCTAACCTTAGTCTTTCGACTTCCTCGGTTAATGTTTGAACATTTAATTGAAGTGAGGTATTTTCACCAATAATAGCATTATACATTTTAGAGAATTCAATTGACAGTTTTGTTAGGTAATCTTCCTCAGAATCTAAAAAAGATTCTTCCGATTCATCCATGACTGTAATGCTAGAAGTGTTGGTAATTAATACCTCATTTTCTTCAGCAGCTAGGCCTGATTCACTACTCTGCTCAGCATCGGTATCAGCATCAGCAAACTGATCTTCAACAATATTTGCCATTAGTACGAACAGAGCTTCCTCATTATCTTCTTCTTATGAGGAATAGTAATACTCCTCGTCATTCTCCAGAATGTCAGAAGCCTCCGTCCTTGTCTGCAACGCCCTGGTAACTGCTTTGACAGCACGTCTTTCAAATCTTTGCTTCAGGCGCTCTCTCTCTTCTCTGCTGACTTTCGGACATTCATGCTTTAAATGGTCTGGAGAACCACATTCAAAGCACGTCCTAGGCTTTCGCTATGCTGAGCGGGTAGATGATGATTGCTGGCTTTCTTTGGCCTCTTTCTCAGCTTTAGCTTCTATCATCAACTTCTGAAGCTTCTTCATCTGCTCTTCCAGCTCACTGATCTTTAGATCAACAGGTTGAGAGCCTGAGGTTGAGAC
Organism: Plectranthus barbatus; assembly: GCA_026898455.1. Lineage (NCBI taxonomy): Eukaryota > Viridiplantae > Streptophyta > Magnoliopsida > Lamiales > Lamiaceae > Plectranthus > Plectranthus barbatus. Next base: position 294,982 of record JAPKLW010000936.1, on the reverse strand, counting down.
AACCTCCTTTGCTGGTGACGCTGGAGCAGGTCTTTCTTGCTTATAGAAGGGCTTCTTCATCTTATACTTACTGAAGTCCTTCTTAGCGAAGTACGCTAAATCCTCAAAGTTAGCAGCGAGGGTTGATGAAGCTTGTGCAACGGCCGCTTCATTCTTTTTCGATTGTTGGATAATAAACTCGTGAGATTTGAGTTGAGCAAATACCTCGGATGTAGACATGTTGTTGAGGTCCTTTTCACTCAAGCTCGTCATCTTTACGAACCAATCATCCCTTGGATGTAGTTTGGAGATAATCTTGTTGTTCATCTCCCCATTTCCATATTCCTTGCCCATATTGCGAAGTTCTCCTATGATGGTGTTGAATCGTTCTTCCATGTCTTGTATGGATTCACCTGCAATCATAGAGAATGATTCAAATTTATCAACAGCTACCTGTAGCTTGTTGCGCTTCATCTGTTCTGTCTCTCGGGATAATTCGCAGACATATTCCCACATCTCTTTAGCAGTATCAAAGTCAAGCACTTTATCAGCCATCAACTTTGGTAGAAAGTCATAGATTAGCTTCTTTTCCACGTGTTCTAACTAAGCTCTCTTTTTATCCTCTGTTGTATATTCTTCATAGGGCTTTGGAACCAATTGAGGTCTTGGTTCTTCTCCAGCAGCAGCAGTTCCTAAAAAAGTGTTAGGTTTCATAATTTTAATTGGACCTCTTTCAAGTACATCAGCCATTTCAGGATGAATGCTTTGAAGCTGTATTAGAGCAAGCTTCTACCATGACTTGAAGTTCTCCTTTGAGTACTTCCCCAGTGAGTGGTTCAACTTTTTGTTCACGCCTTAAGTAGTTTCCTGAGCTAGACAGACAAAACACAGAAAAACAGGTAATAGTGCATAGAAAAGATAGATCTGGTCTTAAGCAACTCAGAAGCAGTCGGTTTTTCAACCTCCTGCTCTGATACCACTTATTGGTCCTGATATATCAGAGTCGTCGTGCTTAACAAAAACACGAAATGCATCGGAATGATTAATCGTCACTTACACTTATGTTTTCCTTTGAAGATTATTTAAACTCAGGAATAGATTAAGGTTCCTTTGCAATTATACACTAGCAATATGATTGCTAGGTTTTAAGTCTCGTGCGTAATAAAGCAGTAAATGAACATGATATTTATAGTGGTTTGATCCAAATAGATCTACGTCCACTCCTTAGCCAAAACGCTAAGAATTCACTAAGTAAGTATACAGAGTACAAGGATTCGCCTTTGACGTTAAGTAGGCAGTGAGCTTTCGGCCTGTCTACTTGATAGCTATCCTCCGATATTCTGAACTTCTTAGGTGTAGGTCTGGCTGAGTCAAGGGCACACCTTCGTAAAACTTGTCTTTCCTACTTTGGAAGTTTTATAGTTACTTCCTAACTTTTCTTCAGTTGCGGCTAAACACCCGTCTTAGTCTAGACCTTTTCAGGTGTTCGAATGTTGGATTCTTCCAGTAAAGGAAGGTATCCCAATGATTGAAGAATCTTGAATGCAATCAAGAATCTCTTCAATGGAGTGTCAGTGATTCAATGAGGACACTCTGGTAGTTGAAAGGCTTTGAATGTGTTTCGAATATTTGCTTTTCAAATGACTGCTCTTGTGCTTTTCGCTTTTGTCTTAGGAATCTCTTGAAAGTAAGTTAGAGTATTGAATGAGCAGCCCTTCTCACTCTTCTAGACTTGTCTTTTTATACTCGAAGATTCAAACTTTAAATCTTTATATTCGTTAGACACAGCGGTCTCTTTGTTCGAGAGTGGTTCGTTTTTCAGCTTGCTTTCTGGCTTCGTACAGTACTTTTTGATCTGCTTCTGGAAAGTCTTGTCCTTGCATGTACGGTTGTCAGAACGTTGGTATAGCGATCGGTGTTGTCTGTCTTGCTCTGCTAAGCTCTTTTGACACGATCTGCTAGATGATTATCTTTAGTGCTTTGCTGGATGTTAGCAAATGCTAAGTCTTTATCATTCTGCTAGTCACGTATCTGACTGCTGAAGCCTCAGCAAAGTTAAGTCTTTTCTTCCTTAAGTTCCCGATTGCTATCTTTAGTAATCTGCTAGGTGTTGGCAAATGCTAAATCCTTAGCATTCTGCTATCACACCTCTTCTAGCATATAGTCTTCGTTGTCAGCAGGGAGAACTCCTAGCAAACTAGTCTATTACAACTCAATGCTTGACCTATACAGGACATTACAATATATGCTAGACTATACTAGAATTCAGCACTTGATCGACCAATCTAGTAAGGTTTGATGCAACAAAACCTTTTACAATGTGATCCTAAGGGAGATTCAGGGATAATTTCCCAACGGAGACTAAGTATGGAGGCTTATTTGAGGGAGATTGAAAAACGCGTTTCTTACTAATAAAGGTGCATCTGATATTTGTGAAAGCAGGGTGAAGTGCGAAGCCACGTGGCGCGAGCGGAGTGGATGACAAGTTAGTTAAGTTGTTATGTGTTTAGGGTTTAACTAATCCCCAACATTAAAAACATTGTCATCTTCCTCGAGAAAAGAGAGTTCTGAGCGAAACAATTTTGTAACCCTTGTCTGTGATCAATAAAATCAGTTACCCCGTGGACATTGGTCATTGTTGCCGAACCACGTAACCCGAGTGTATTAGTGTGTTTCCGATGTGTGTTCTTGTGTTTAGTTCGATCAATCACACGTAATCATAACAAAATCTACTCATACAAACTTTTGCCAAACTTATATATTCAAGGCTTGAAGTCAGGGTCGGCCCTGAGGCTGTGCGGGAGGTGCGCCGCGCCGGGGCCCCAAAAATATTAGGGCACCATTTCATAGTATTTTTAGTATTAATATATAATTAATTTATTTTAGTATTGAATTTACAATTAATCTCAAATAAATAAATTCATCTTTAATTCAAATAAAATAAAATAGTAGATGACTTAAATTTATATTTTGCATTATATATATAAGTTTAAAATTTCAAATAAAATAAACAATAAGATGTCAAAATACTCTTCTTTACAATATTATATTAGTTATTTTATAATTAAAAATGTGATTAGTCTATTTAAAAGAATTTTAAAAAAAATGCTCTTGAATTGAAAAAATGATCTAATAGATTGTTAGTTACTCTTTAACAAATAACTTTGTGACATTAGTGGTGAGTTTTAATTGGTTTAAAAAATAAAAGATATTTATGAGGTTATCTGTAAATGATAGTTATGCATTTTGCTTGTTTATTTTATTTAAGATTTGTTTATTGATGAATATAATCAAAATACGCATGATTTCAAAGTAAAATAACAGAATTTTTGCGATTTATAGTTTTTGAAACAACTTTTGATTAAAGATGACATGAGAAAATAGGGGCACCATCTATAGTCATCGCACAGGGCCCCCGAAATGATAGGGCCGGCCCTGCTTGAAGTGTATTTAAAATTGTAAATAAATAAAAATGTTTCCGGAATTTTATTCATACGAGAATTGAATTTGTCCGAAAATGAGAGAAATTATTGGCTTATTTTTTTTTAAATCTGGGGTTTCATTCCCCCAATTTTACCAAATTTCGAGAAACATGGGGTCTAGAAATATGTGTAGAATCTCATGATCATTGGAATTAATATTTTATTAAAAAATATTTAAATTTATCTTAATTATGAATTATCAAGTTTATATCAAATTTTAAAAAATAATATTTTAAGTTAAAACTAAGGCATGGGAAAGCCTATACAAACAAAAATATTTTATAACATACGCTAAAAAATCCTATATTAAAACAAATACTCTATCCATCCCGCTCGAATAATTTTGATTTGACCGGACACAATAACTAAGAAATGTGAGTGTTGACTAAAGTGAGTGAAATTAAAATTTTATTATTGAATTTGAAAAAGTTACCATTTATAAAAATGAGACTAATAAAGTGGGACAAATAAAAATAGAAAGTGGAACAATTCGGGCTGGACGAATAGAATATTCCATTTCATATAGTATATAGATTTTAAAGTGTGTCAAATAGATTATTTCTCTTTATTTACGTAAAACTTATGAAATATTTATCAAGAAAAATAAATTTTAGAGTAGTATTAAAATCTTTGAATAGCATCACACTTTCTAATAATAGATGGATGATTATTCCATAAAAATAAAAAGCAAACCGGGAGGGAAAGGAAGGAGGCTTCTCCCCAATACTTCTTTTCTCTTGAAAAAGAGGAAAATAAAATGCATTGTAAGAATACTTTTGATAATTGCAATAAATTTTAAATAATTAAATAAATTTATTGTTGAATCCACCATCAACACTCTTTTTTAATAAAAAATATGAAAAATGATTGATATATCTATTTTATAATAGTTTGGTCTTTTTTATATCATTTATAATATTCTCGTTTTTCTATTTTAACTAAATTATTTTTTATTTTCAAGATTGTTCAAATGCATATTAATAAATTATTTGTTGGTTTCGAGATCAGAATTGATGCATAGTAGGAATAACGTTTGAACAAAAATATACGTCTCAAACTAGTTACTGCTCAACAATTTGAGTTTCTATTAGACTCAGTTCCAAATATATTTCAATACAAAGAATGTGTTGAGTTTTAAATACTTGCAAAAAGTAAATTAAGCAGTGCAAAAGGTTTTATAGAGGTTCAGAGCCTAAAGTCCTACATCCTTCCTTCAGACTGTAGTCTTTAAATCACTAAGCTTTACAAGAATACAAAGAGCTCATGATCTATAGCTAGGTGGTAGATGTCAATGTTTACCAGTTCACTAGCCCACTCGCTCAGGCCTTCGTCTTTCTTCTAGCTTCGCAAACTTGGAGTGTAGGAACACTACGTAGTCTTCTTGGCTGGATATTGGGAGCTTTAGAGTTCTTCCCCGAATTGTCAAACTTGTGGTTGGATACTCGTGATAGTTCCTGCTTGGAGATGAGCAGAAACTGTTGTGTTCTTACTTAGAGAGTAAGAACACCAAGAAAATAACCCAAGTTGAGCGGCTATGAGTCTCATATCCAAATATGACACACGGTAAGCTTAGAAAAATCCTCAAAACTAGAAAGCTTGAAGTTTTAGATCTTGCAGAGCATTCGAGCTTTCGTAAGTATTTACTGTTAGTATTTCTTCAGTAGTTTCGGTAACTCCTCCTCTTTGGATACTTCGTCTATTTATAAATGAAGTAAGCGCAGTTTCAAATTAGAGTCGTTTAGAGACATTTTGGAAGGTGTCTAATCTGATGTCTCTCTTCTGTAAAAGATAGAGTGCTTTTTAAGAGCTTCTGCACCTGCTCCATCTTTTTCTAACACGGGATGTTGACTCAACAATTTTGTGTCAGAACGACTTTTCGTAAGTACAAGGAACTGAGAACTGGTTGAACACCAGCGTCTCCAGACTTTGTGTAATATCCGTCTTCGAAGTCTGGCCTAGAAGAATGTTCCTCTGAAATTCTTCTCTTATCTCTATGCGTGGATTGATGTTATGAGATTATCCCGAGCTTGTGAACTGGTGATATCAATCAGTTTTTCTGAACACCAGCTTTCAAACTGGTAGCTCTCTTTTTCTCACTTCTTGCGCATCTTGAATTAGTGGATTGAGTCCAAACCTAGTTCGTCTTGAACAGCTTTGTTACAATTCAAGATAATCGTATACATGACTTTTTAGATTTAGCACAAATTAGAGTTATTCTAGAGAGAGTCTAAACTGGTGGTATTTATATAAATTTTTAACACATTAAAAAAATTAAGTAGGTAGTAATACTTCCTAACATTATTATAAAAATAATATCAAATAAGAAAATTAAATTATATAATTGAATTATTCTAAAATAATAACATAAATAAGAAAAAGAGTTTACAGAACGTTCATCACTGTCCGTGGCAGGGCTTACGGGAGCGCTCCACCCTACTCGATTTTTGTTTTTTTGACATATATATTTTTTTAAAATATAAAATTATTATGTGTCAATATATAATCGACCCTCACAATATTTGAAGTCTATATCGGTTCCTAGCCACTGAAATTTCTGAAGAAAATAATCTTACCCCTTGTTGTTTGTTCAATATCATTTTATATGCATTAAATTTTATTTTTTCTTAATATTTTACAAATGAATATTTTTCTCGAAAATAAACAATATTTTATTTGCAATGAATAAACAAAGTATTGAAGAAGACAGACTTTTTCTAGTAATACATTTTCTTAATATAGAATGCAAAATCCGAATACAAAAGACATGTTAATATTAATAAAAATATACTCCCTCCGTCCCGCTTGAATAGGCCCTTTTCATTTTGATACATTAATTTCGGAGCTAGTGTTTAGTAGCTAATTGTGATTAATAATAAAATTGGCAATCATAATTAACTTATTTAAGACTTAAACAAGTTAATTACGATTGTCAATTTTATTATTAACCATAATTAGCTACTAAACACTAGTTTCGAAATTAACGTGTCAAAATAAAAATGACCTATTTTAGCGGGACGGAGGTAGTAATATTGAATATTATACGTTGACTGAGGGTCTTAAAATAGAATCTAAATATTTTATATTATTTAATTGTAAAATAAATAAATAAATAAAGATGAACAAGTAAGAATGGTAGGGGCCAACGTAGGTGGAATCTATGGTGTATTAAATTGGTTAAATAAAATTGGTAGGTTGTCAAATTCCACAAGACACGTGCGCACATCCACATCTTAAAACTAGGAGTTCTTGTCTGGTCAAACTTTACATTAATTAACCAACATTTATGTAATATCTAATTTTTAGTAGCCATTCTACTGTAAATTATATATAATGGTCAAAAATCACTAGTTAGCTAAATGAATTATTTGTAATAATCTACATTCTAACAAGAGCAAAGTTTATGAAGAATTAATTGTTTAAAGATCAGTTCACATTATTTATAATTGGTCTCAGATGACACATCTGTCAAAAAAATATCCCATCTTAGGATAAAAGTCGCAAAATTGTACATCTTGGTACAAAAGTCCACCTGCAAGAAAAGATGAGTTGCATATTGCAACAGATTTACCGTCCTTTTCAAACACGAGACAACCGGAGGTTGATCAGCTAGTTGATGGTCACCACAGTCTTTGAAACATCTCAGATCCTTAGGATTAGACACCAAAGTCAACGTTCTTAAAAGAAACTCAAACCTTCATACCCTGTAGCTGAAGTTGTGGGGACTCCAGCTAGTAGAAAAATTGAAATTGTAACCAGTATTTAAGTATAGTGAACAACTGAAATTGCAGAATAAAGAGCTTAGTGAGCAGATCGTGGTAAAGCTTAACCGACTGCAGTACCTGGAACCGAGGATGGTTGGAGTCTTCCGTCAAAGAAGATTCAAAGTTATAAATTAGATTCAATCATTGTAGGCAACTAAGAATTATGAATTTTTTATTTATTTTTTTTTGAACGAAGAGGGAACGTAGGGATAGTTGGCTCCCAAACCACTATATATATTGTCGCATTTACTTGCTTTCATTTATTTATTTATCTTTCATTGAATTTCTCGATTGATTTGAAACCCAACAGCTTTTAGTTGTTGGAATATAATTAACTTAAGAGTTAAACTTGCGTAACCGTAGTTTTTAAAACTACGAGTTGACTCATCAAGAGTCAGTTGATATTAAATGTACTGGCCCTACCAAACTAATCTAATATTTTTGTTTCGCATGCGTTATAACTTTGATCGAGGATCAATAGATTTGCTGCATGAGTAAAATTAAACTGCAAAATACAAACTAAAGATTTTTGGTCATTCTAGTTCAGACTGAAAATCAATTTTAGACTTTAGGTACTCGAGCTTCTGCGGATCCTACTAGATTGGTCTTTGGAATCCATCCTTGAATCTAAACTTGCTTCACCTTAAGTTTTGGTGAATTCCTCTCCACCTTACTCTTCCTTCTAAAATAATGAATGCTATTTGGATACATATGAGAGGGAATTGTGGGTGTAGGTGAAATCTTTCCGGAAACTGCGTTCCTGAAAACCAAGTTCCTGTTGGAGTCTCGGAAACCAAGTCCCAGGTGTGAAGTCTTCTTAGCCCTTGAAAAAGAATTTTTATTGGGCTCAGACCTCAAGTAGGTGTTCGCCTACTTGGATTAGTTATTTTCTGATAAGAAGTATGATTAAGGGACCTCGGATTTCTAAAATTAGAACGTGAAATTGACTTTTTGACAAACTCAGTTTCAGTTGCTGAAATGAGTTTCCTTGCATTAGGAATAGATTGCTTCACCCATTTCTTAGGCATGGATGGCTTCCTCTCGAGTTTATTCAGATTAGAAACTGAATTATTTTTAAGTTTAGGAACTGAGTTCAGTTTGGGAACTAACTTTTTCCTTTACCCTGATCAGCTAAATTGGAGTTTTTATCAAAATGGACTACTCCGTTACCTAGAAACTTAACTTCTAAACTGGCATTTCCTCTAAAATGATGATCTTTTAAATTTCTAGTTTCAGAAGTGGATGCATGATTGCTTGAAATATCTTCATTGAAACCCAAACCTGATTTGTTAGAGGGATATCTTTGGCTATTTAAGGCCTCAGCAACCTTGTTGGAACTTGAATACAGAGAACAAATCAGTTTTTGATCTTGAGCAACTTTAAGCTTCAAAGAGTCAGATTCTTCATAAACGTTTTTGAAGTCTTCAAGCAGAATGGAATGTTCTTCTGTGAGTTTTGTAAGCTCCTCACTGAGTGACCTCGATTGTTCAATCTCATTGTTCAAATCAGAAACTTTAACTTTCAGTGAGGTGTTTTCACCAACTAAAACATTTATAAGTTTATAAAAGTTGGAAAATTCCTTAGAAAGATTTCTTCTGAATTCGAGCAAATAGATTCAGAATCCTCTTCAACGCATGCACAAGAACTAGAAACTTGGTTAGAAATGGTTACCATTTTCTCAGTTTCAGCTTCTGGTTCTTCAGCTTCTTTTTCTGAGCTCTCATTTCCCATTTTGGCTATGAGAACCAGGAAGGCTTCTTGCTCCACTTCATCATCCGACGTGTAATAACTATTATCATGGTCTGGGATGTCAGCCACCTCGGTTCTTGAGAGCATGGCCTTTGCAACGGCCTTGGATGCCTTCTTTTCGAATATCTTTTTCAGTTGCTCTCTCTCTTCTTTAGAAACAAGAGGGTACTCGTACTTGAGATGGTTTGGAGAGTTGCATTCAAAGCACGCTTTCAGTGGTCTCTCACTAAACTTTTCTTCACTTCCTCGTGAACTTTAAGTTTTGGCCTTGGCCTTCTCGAGAAGCTTTGTCAGCTTCCTCCTCTAGCTCAGCAAGTGTGCTTTCATCATCTTTCTTCTGTGAATCGGAGGTTGTGGGAGCCTCCTTCGTTGCAGATGATTGGCCACTTGGTCTCTCAGACTAATATGGCTTCTTGGGTCTCCGTTGAAAATCTTTCTTCACGAAGAAGACAGCATCTTGTTCGGTTGGTGAACTCGCGCTTCGGAGAGCTTCATTTTTATTCACCATCTGGATGTCCCAATCGTGGGCTCGTAGTTGTGCAAAGACATCCTTGGTGGTCGTCTTGGAAAGGTCATTCTCGTTTAGACTTGTAACTTTGACAAACCAGTCATCTTTGGGCATTTTTGAGAGAATCTTGGTATTGAGATCAGCCACTGTGTACTCTCGCCCAAGGTTCTTAAGCTTGCAGACTATGGCATTGAAGCGAGCCTCCATTGACTTAATATTCTCTCCAGGAAGCATCTGGAAAGATTCGTACTTGCCTATGCAAATCTGCATTTTGTTTCGTTTCATTTGTTCTGTCTCTTGGCAAAGAGTGTCAAGGAAATCCCAAACTTGTTTCGCGTGATGGGTTTTGTATACTGAAAGCATTTATTATAATAAGTATACAACAGTTTATTTCTCCTATCTGTTAACAATCTTACATGTATGAACAATGGTATCCTCTTGTCTCACCGATAGGGATGATCATACGGCGTGTTGTAGATCGCAGAAAACAGTATGATCATTTGACCTAGTGAGACATAAACCTGATCACAGCCGAGACAACGTATAAGGATACATCTGTCCGGATGGCTGCGACATTGTCGGAATAAGTAGTCTATCTTGGTTACTTGACATGCTGGTACGCAGGGGTGGCGTATTGATGGACCGCAGTGAGATGTATTCGTCTGTCTCACATCAGTGAATACAAGATCTCGTTATATTGATTGAGTCCAAACCCTAACAAAGGTTCAGGGGTTTGCACGGGTTGTCTGTTGCTTTGACTTACCATGGTGGAGAGCCTGAGTAACATGCTCGTATATCCGCATCTTGGGTAACAGCATTTCGTGTAGTACCGCCTGAGACTGGGTTTAGGTAACCATATCCGAGTAATAGGATGGGGACATTCCCTGAGGAGCTCAATAACATTCATCGTGCCAAAGTCCTGCAGGCTTATTAAGTTCAGGCACGAGTGATAAGGTTTGAGTGGTACTACTCAGGAATAATAAGATATTAATTAATTGTAGTTAGAGCTTGTCAGAAGCTCCAATTAATTAATGGATGTCCGGTAACCTTAAATATGGGGATTCTCAATTAATGCAGCCCGTTCTCATAACATGGTAATAAAGGGGTAGGTCAGTATTAATTCTGTGGTGAAAAAGAATTAATATTAATTAATTAATTGTGTCATGGGTTGTGGACATGGGAATTAATTAATTTATAGGCCCACTTTATTATTTGCATTAGGTCCCAGGTCTGGCCCAAGTAATATATGCTGAATGGAGCCCAGTAGTCCATTAGGGACAAAACCCTAGGTCTATAAATATACCCCTCTCTCTCTCAAACCCTAGCCACCTTGATCATAATTCAAATCAGTCAAAACCCTAGGGAGAGAGAGAGTTGGGTGGCGCCAACTGTAGAGGGAGGAGAAGGATTTTCGCCTCTGGGCTACATCACAGATCTGTGGAATCCTCACCAGTAGCAGATCTGAACAGCATTGGGACACAGCCTTGAAGATCTAATCTGGAGAACAAATTTCTCTTTTCTTCTCTTTTAATTTCGATTTTAATCTAGAAATTAGATTACTAATTTCTGTTTCCGCAGATTATATCGAATCGCGTGGTTGAATTGAAGTTAGAAATTCAAACGTGAAAGATCGAATCAGACTCTACGGAATAACGGTATATTCCTCAATCCACAATTTTGAGAATTAAATTCATAGGAACATGCTAGGTTTTATTGTAAATTTAATCATGCACAATATCCATAAATCGATCCGGTTCAATTGGTTTTGGTGATTCGGTTCACGGGAAAACCCTACATCGCATTTCCGTACTCCAAAGCTTCGACAACTAGAGTTTCTGGTAGAGATTGCAAAATTGGCTCGAGGGCCACTGCATCCAGGTGAGCACGGGCCTTATCTTCGATCTTTTATATTAGCGTACGACTTCTCTATTCTCTCAGGTCCATCACCTCCTCAAAGCCAGGTGTTGACTTTGGTGCTCTTGATCGGTCCATTAGCTATTACGTCTGCCATCTCCGGATGAATATTTCTCAGCATGATCAACGACCTTTTCTTCTAAATGTTGTAGATCTCTGTGCAGTACTTGGGAAGTTTGACAACGTGGGCCATCTTTATACCTGAGCTTAAGACACAAAAACAAAGAACAAGTGCAAGGAAAATGAATCCAGTCCTAAGCGACTCAACAACGACCAGCCTGTAAGGACTGACCGACACTGATACCACTTTTTGGTCCCGGAATCAGAGTACAAAAGTATGTAGTGGAAGTTTTAAATGATCTTGCACTTGCTGAAAACTGACTTCTGACTCAGTTTTCAGCTTTGATAAAACTCATTTTAAGCTCGGATAGGTTTAAGTTTCAGTTTTGAATATGCACTTCAATACTTAGCTAAGTATTGAAGGTTTCAAATAAGCAACAAACTTAAAGTGTAGAAACCTAAAGGAATCGATAAATGACACAGGATATTTTATAGTGGTTCGGAATCAAAGTGCTACATCCACTCTTTGGAAATCAATCCGAAAATCACTAAGGATCAGTTTACAAGCCTTCACACAATCTATGGCTAGCCCGTCGAAAACTTTCGTCCTTCGGTCTGCTAGCGTCACTCGCCCGGAAAATCCTTGTTCCTGCTTCCTTCTTCAGGTTGAAGTGAGGACGCACCTCACAACCTTCAATCTGGATGATGGATGTTTTTTGTTCTTCCCAAAACTTCAGGTTGGTTGGCAATGCCAGTGATAATCAGTATTCCAGAGTAGGAAATTGACTGATGTGATTATTACTTGAAAAGTAATAATCACCAAGTGTTAGCTTAAGCTTAAAAAGCTTTAGCCTCGTGCACTTAGACAGATTCACAGAAAGGATAGCTTGAGTCGTAAGACTTAAGCCTCGTGTTCAGATAACACGGAGCAAATAGTAAGCTTTTTAGTAGAGAGTTTCGCAGAGTTTTGGCTTAGTTTATCGCGTGAATAAGGTGTATTCTTCTGTCGATGTGTTGGACTATTTATAGGTGACTGGGACAACAAATTAAATTATGCCCGTTAGACTCAACGATCCAGCCATTACAGACAAACATTGGGTCGTCCAATCATAGCCATTCTTCTGTTCTGCTGTGCCGTCTACTTTTTACTTTTGACAGTGTACTTTCTACCTACTTTTGTTTGACTAAGTTTCAATCCGAGTAATCTTAGTTCAAGTTTCTCGTACTGACTTTTTGATTGACGCTTTAAGGAATCTTGAGTCTGACTTTGAGTTCCACTTCGGGTTCCTTGTGTCTCCTTGTTTTTCACGTGCTCTTGAATTCTGAAATTGAAAACTGACATTCTCCAAAGTCAGTTTTAAGTTTCTACTTCTCTTCTTGAAAAATGGTTGAAGTTGTTACTGTTAGAGATAGTCTCAGGTGTTATTTTTATCTATATTCTGATATGTGGGAAATATATTAATATTATTATATAAAAAAATATTTTATATTTGAAATAATAATAATATTATATAAGAAACTTAAAGAAAAGATAAATTATTTTATAATAATATTTTGATAATTATTTTTTATTTTATTACTTTTTAAATATATTATAATTAGATTTTTTTTTTCGGACTATTTTTATTATTTTTTTAATTATATTATTCTATACAAAAATAAACTTACCGAACCAAATATTAAAATTAGGAATGATTCACAATCTATATATAGATTAAAATAAAACCGTAGGGTATACTGATAAAATTATAATTGTACTTATGATTGATTAATTGAATTATTAATTAAGTTTTTCATTATGGAGTGATAATATATTTACTATCGAAGAAAATTAATTGTGTTTTTAATGTGTGAAAATGTAAACAATATATTATAGATTTAATTTAGAATTTTATTTTATAGTTTTTCTCATTTTTATTCAAAATGTATGATTTTATTGTCATTATTTAAGAAAAATTATCATAAAATAGAGTACAAAATCACACTAAAAATTATATTTAAAGAATCCAAATTTTATTGTTCTTGACATTTATGTAAAGATTTATGAAAATAAATAAATTATTTACTTAATTTATACATCAATTAATTTTATATTATTTTATTATATATTCTTATATGTAATGTTAGAGTATTTTAATATCAAATTTGAAAATACAGTAAAACATAAAATTTACTATTTTAATGCATTAAAATTAAAAACGTATTGGAATATAAAGTTGTACAGTAAATTGAAAGATGAAAAAAAATTACTCCCTCCGTCCCGCTCGAATAGTCATGATTTGACCGGACACAATAACTAAAGAATGTGAGTGTTGACTGAGTTGAGTGGAATAAATATTTTATTATTGAGTGTGAAAAAGTTACCATTTTTAGAAATGAGACTAATGAAGTGAGACAAACAAAAAAGAAAAGTGAGACAATTCGGGCAAGACAAAAGGAGTAGATTATTGTAATAGTTTTAGGATAAAATAAAATAATAGATTAATTTAGAAGGTTGAGTTATATTTTAAAATTAAAAAAAAAAAAAAAAAAAAACTAGGACGTCACAATATAACTAAAATAAATTAAAATGAAAAATATTAAGATGTGAGACTGCTGTTGCAAAAATATCAGTGCGTCTAACTATATTTTAAAATAAAATAAAATTTAAAAACTATTGAAATGTCACATTACAAAACTAAAATAAAAAAGGAAATAAGATTTATGCATCACACTTTTATATATGCATAGTTTCAAGAAAACAAATAAAAGTGAAATTGATTATTATATGTTGTTAAGGAGATAATGAGAAGTTTCAAGAGCAAGTGTCCAAGCACCACTTACTAAAGAAAATTTTATTCAAAAAGGTTTGTGAAGTGAAAACAATTGCAAATAGTTTGATAGTTGATTCTCAAGTCAGGTTGTTGGTTTCTCATCCGTCTTAAAAATAATCAATTAAAGCAACTACATTTGAAAAATATTATTGTGATATACCCTACACATGATTAGATATGTTTCTTATTATTGCATTGAAATTTTGAAAAGTTTGAAATGCATGTGATTTTGAGAATATTTATTTTATTGTTAGATAGATTATTTCAAAAATACGCAATCAATGAAGGGGTAATATGCATCAAATAACTAGATTGACAATCAGGTAAAATAAAGTGGATAAATAAAAATTAATTAAGTCGAAAGTATAAGGCTGAAACATAACGTTATGTTATAATAGTGTTATGATTTTTGTTAGAGAAATCCTTCCTTACTTTTTGTGTTTTGGTGGGTAAAAGATTGTAACCATCTTAGTCAGTTTTTCAGAGTCTAGTGTTCTAATCTGTAATCCTTGTATAGGATCAAATTGAGTTATAATAGAACTTAGTCTGAAGACCGAGCAAAGGAGAATGCTCGAGAACTGACTACTTACATGCCTGAAACTTCGTTATCACCAATTACAGCCTTAACCTAAAACTGAGATGGAACACTCAGTATAAGGTCTACCATACTGAAAAGGAGAAGTCAAAATGAGGGATTCCCCGTACTGACTAAGGAGAAGTCAGTATTAAGGTTTTCCATACTGATCCGGAGAAATCAGTATGAGGGCGTTTTCCATACTGACTGTGGACAACCAATATGAGGGCTAAGTTGTACTGACTTTTGAAAGTCAGTACGAGAGCCTCCACCTTTAAAGATCGAGTTGTTCGAAAGATATCGAAGCTCAGTCAAACTTATGCATTTAAATATGCCCAAGTGTAAGCCAGTAAAAGGTTATCCAAACCTGGGTTCCTCAAACTGAGAACTTAGTCTGACATTAAGTTAGTGTATGGTACATTGACGCAACAGAGCAGAGCAGGTCGCAGACCTAAGGCATGGGCTATGATTGGATAATATCTTCCATGAGTCTAACGTCTGGATTTATGTGTCTAATGGGTAGAAATTCAAAACGCCTTGAGGAAATCCTTTATAAAAGGGTCTGTACCTCAACTTTCAACGGTTAATGATCAAAGCATAAACATACGAGGTTGAAAGAACTCTGAGCTAAGAATCCTAAAGTCTTCACACAACAAAGAGAATCTCTTTGCAAACTCCTTGAGTTTCTGTGTTTCCTTACACGAGACTTGAGTCTCTGACTCAAGTTATACCGTGCTAACTTCTCCTAGCACGAGGCTGAAGTTGTAAAGCTGAAGCTCTTTGGTGAATATATCTTTCTGAGATATATTCAAAGAAGTCAGTTTCTTAGTTTGGGATTCTGATTCTCACAGGCGTATGCCAACCACCTGAGTTCTGGGTAGAACAAGTAAACATCCAACCTGGGTTCTGGGAAGAACAATAAACATCCAACCACCAGGAAGGAGGATGCGGGTGCGTCCCCACTTCTACCTAAAGACTGAGTCTGCAAGGAGTTCCTAGGCGAGTGCCACAGCTGACTGGAGGACGGAGGCACCGATGGGCTGTGTGTGATCGTAAGGAGGCTTGTATTTACTTAGTGAATTATCCAGACCTTGGGTCTAAAGAGTGGATGTAGGATATTGAGATCCGAACCACTATAAATCTTGTATGTTGTTTACTGCTTACTTTCGTACTTGCTCTGTTTTTCTGTTTCACAAACTGACCTTTGAAACCTTCAATACATGTCCGAGTATTGAAGTGTATATGGTGTGAAACTGACTTAACTGAAAAAGAGACCTAAGCTTAAGTCTTCTACACACAAACTGACTATACTCTGTTTATGCAAACCAGTGCAACTGTCTTTAATACTTCCGTTGCATAGACAAACCTTCCGCTGCACAGTTTAGCACTCTGATTTCGGGACCAACAAACAGTAAAAGGGGAAACATGATTTCATACTGAGAAACACAATGGTTAAGTTATGCTGACTTGAAGACTTTAACTCATAAACGAAAAATAGTCTGATGCTAATACGAATCAATATGAGGTACATAATATCAATGACTAAACAATACCGTATAAAGACTAATATTGATGAAAGAACTGTCTGGATATCAAGATTTCTATTATGAAGCACAAGAGTTGTCACCGTAGTGTGATATCCTAATTTGAATGAAGTCATTAAAGAGCTAATAAGGGAGATTGAGTGTATAAATTTTTAATATATGTGAGAATAGTAAATCAAGTTCCATGTAAAGTAGTTTGATGTCCACGTATAATATACATAAAGTATGCCCCAATGCATGCAGTTAAATCTAATGATGTAACAAACAATCTTTATCATAAATCAGTTACGAAAGTTTGCTTTGAAGAGACAAAGAAAACTTGACTTAATTAGTCCAAAACTTAAAAATTTTCAAATAATAGCATCATGAATGTTTATCATATAATAAAAATAATAAAAATTATTTAGCATTAAAAATTATAAATTATGATGTGAAACCCATCGCATCAAGAAAATAATATAAAAGTTTCAATTTAGGAGCGCAAGTGGTTAAGTGCTTTGTAAATTATTAATTTGTCATATTTTCAAGATACTTCGAAACATCTACTTTTCATTTAAATAGTATAACCCAATTAAAAAAACAAAACAATGTATAAAAATTGTACAAATTAAAAACTTACATTTACGGTTATAAAATAAGATTTACAAATTAATAAAAGTAAACATAAATCAATATAATATGATATATATATATATATAGATCCACTCAAGTGCTAAAATTAAAGTTTGTACTAAATAGGAATGAATCTCAACCATTGGATTGATAGCATCAATGGTTGAGATTCATAAAGACTAAAAAATTAAGCATAATTTCCGTTCGTGCTTAATTATTTTATAAATCGTGCTTAATTCGATTAAGCATGATTTATAAAGCAAAAAAGAATAAAATTTGGGAAAATGTTTTAATCTCAACCATTGATTTTTTTAGATGAATGGTGTAAATTCATTCCTATTTAGCACAAACTAATTTTAAGTATGTGATCCACTCCCTATATATATATATATATATATTTATATATATATATATATGAATTATATGTGCTTGTTATCATATAATTTTGGTATTTACCAATTTTAGATATCTATTTAATTTACCTACAAAGAAAAATATTAAGTTTAATATTACAATATAAACAAATAATTTCACACGCATCGCGTGAGTATAATACTAGTATCAATTGATAAACTAGACAATTTTATTAAAACAGTTAAAACCATACTAATTCTCCATACTTTCAAATTCACATCCATAACAACTTCTACCTAAATCTAACACCCCTAGTATTTTAAAAGGAAAGACCACAAGATTCTACTCCTCATATTCCAAGAAATAAATAAATGATGGGATGCAAATTTAAGTGTTTAGTAACTAATTGTACAATTAAATTTGTTTTGCTTTGGGCTCAATTCATTAAATGGCAAATTAATTAGCTACGAATTTGTGAGATTTTCTGGTTCATTTCTCACAAGCCCAGATGAGAGAACTTCATCCTCTTAGTCTCTGGAATGAACAATGTGCATTATGAAGAAAGGATGAAGTTTCTTATTAAGATATACTGATAAAAGTGCTTTGTCCATGATATTGGAGATATTTTTTTTATTGTTTTTTTTACCCGTTACCGTTTACCAGTATTTAAAACTGAGCAGTAATAACAGTTGTTTTGTTCTTGGTCGTGTTTTTATTGGCCACAAAAAGTTGGCTGCTTAGCTTTTAATACACATAACAATCCAATTTTTTTTTTCTTTCTTTTTTTTTTTTAAAAGAAGAAACAATTGATTACTTAATTGCTCACATGTTGTTAGAAACGGTTGTTTGTTGCGGTGTGCAGCAGTGCGAGAACATGCCAATCTCTCTCTCTCTCACCTCTACAAGAATTCACGCTACTTGCCATAGCTGTTTTTGTTATTCTCCTCCCATTACCGCACTGTCTTTAATTTTTAATCAGGAGAAAAAAAAGTTCGTTTTCTTTTCTGCTTTGCACATGGTTCCTTTCAAGAACCCAGTTTTTGGGCTTTTCAAGAAACCAATGCTTCTCTCTCTTGCTTATTGCTTGCCTCTCACTCCTCGTGCTTGTGGGTCTCCAGCTTTAGTCTAACCCCCTTTTCTTGTTATTGCTTCAAGGCTCATGGCACCCATTTTTGTTGAGTTTGCTTTAGAGTGATTGGCGAAGGCGTTTGGGATTTTTCCTTGTTCCCACTCTCCAATATATGTGTCATGCCTGAGGTTGAGAAGGATTTTCTTTGAGATCCTTGAAAACAATTATACATATATGGGATGGAGTTGATGATGTTGCAAGATTTGTGTTTGCTGCTTCAAGTCTGGGCCTTTGCTTGTCTATTGGTGATTCAAGGATCTTCTGGTAATTTTCGTTTTCTTGTTTTTTTCCGTTACTGAGACCCAGTTTCCTGCAAAATGAATTGCTGATTTTGATTTTAATTTTGCATTGAGAGCATTGGGGATGTAGTTCTGTCAAGCTGCTTGCATGATTTATATGTCTCAATGTTGCTCATTCTTGAGAGGGCTGCAAATTGTGATCTGTGAATAATGGATTTAGAGAGTTTCTGAATTCAATCTTGACATATGATCTTCTGATGCAATGCAACAGTTGACAGCAACTACTGTCATAGATTCGGGTCCTATTTTTCGAGTTGGTTTCCCAATTCTTGGTGTATACTCTAACTAATGCAAGAGATAAGGCTTCTTTTTTCACCTCAATTTTGGTTGTGTTGAACTACATTGCTCATTGGCTAAATGAAGTAATAGATTGTATTGTATATCAGTGAGATTCCAATATGCGGTGGTCGATGCTTGTGTGTTCCAGAAGTTGGGTCATTGTTGCAGATGCAAAATGTTGTTTTGGTGCCTATATTTTTGTTTTTCTGGAAACTGAGAGGGAAAGGGGATATCTTGGTTTTCGATAATCGAATGATAGATCATAGATGTGCGTGTGATTTGTAAGACTGGCTAAGATCATGTTACTGTGATTTCTCCAGAAAAAATTTATTGGTCTCTAACTGTTTTTTCCATGCAGTTCCTTCTTTTGAAGAAGGAAAACCAGGCTATGTGTCTTATGCAAATGTATTGATTGGCGAAGCTCCTGCTCCGGTGCTTCAACCAATTGGTAATTTTCCATGATATCATACCCAATGACACTCTTTTCATGAATGCTCTTGTGTTTATAATTATATCTAATCTGTCGATGATAATAATTTCAGGGACATCTGTGCAGCCTCCGTTTGCAGTGCCTTCTTCCATGTCTGCGCCAGCGCCTCAAATGTCGAATGGTCGCCCGTCTTCCATATCACCCAGTCCTTCAACGCCATCTCCACCTCTTTTTGTTCCACCACCAGCAATGACTCTGGACCCTGCCCCACTCACTCCACCTATTCCTCCTCCAACACCAACTCTGAATCCTTTTGTTCCTCCACCTGTGTCGTCTCCAGACCCTGTCCCGTTCACCCCGCCTATTCCTCCTTCCCCTAACCCTCAGCACCCGGAACGCCCTCCAATTATAGTACAAGCGCCAGGTAGTTACTTTGGCTTTGTAAGGCTATGCCATCACATTGGCTCATAAAATAGATCATATTGATTTATCGTTGCTACATGCAGCCCCTGTGATTTCACCTTCCAGCAGTTCGCCACCGGACAAGCAAACTCATCCAGAAGTCCCAAAGTCCACGCCTCCAACTTCTCATAGATCAATAGCTCCTATCAATAATGGTCCTCCATCCAAAACCAATCCAGGTACCTACCTGGCTGAGAACTTCTTGATGGCCTAGCATAAATTTCCTCGTTTATGTGATGTTTGTCTCTAAAATGATATAATTGGAATGCAGTACCAAATGTGCCGGCTCCTAGGGGACTGCCAGAATCTCCACCACCCTCGCCCTCAGTTTTGCCAAAAGAACCACCTTCTCTTCCCCCAGGTCTGTACTTAACTTGTAGTTAGGTTGGATATCTCGTTTGAATATATTACCAGATCGTGAGCAGACTAATAACTTCCTTCCGTATCATGCCTGATGTGTCTACACGTCCAGCAGCACCTGGAATTTCTTCACCTATCAAACCAGTTCTACCCGAACCCCCATCTAGTCCTCCAGGTATAAAATGATTGTGCTTAGCTAAGAAGATGATGATATTTAAGAACTATGCTAGTTACATATAATAATTTGTGAAATATGAGAGCTTGTTCTTGTTTTGACTTAGAACAGAATAAGCAGATTTCTTTATGAGCAATCTCTTAGTTATATACATTTAGTAAAACTCTGTTATTTTGAGATTATTGAATCGAGGATAATGGTGAAATGAAAAGGGTTTTGTAGCAACGTAAGAATGGTTTATATGAGGATGAAGTTTTTCCATCTCCTTAATACAAATCGAATGTTTATATTGTTGACTTTGGAGTTTGGAATGAGTGAATCTATGGGTGTGACCAAAATATGCTTGTCCATTCATGTTACAGACGCTTTCATTATGGATGAATATCATCAGCTTTATCATTTTTATTGGTTTCATAATAGATGAATATCATGCACACTTGCCCACGTTAATGTTAGTTCGGCCATTTTCTCGTAGTTCAAAATGCCTCACCGTTCTTCGCTCCTCCTCCGAGGATCAGTAAGAAAACAGCTGCAACGCCAGTTATAGCACCAACTAAGAGAATCACCCCCAAGTATGCACCTGTAAGGCATTCCCCAGCAGAAGGTTTGTTGATAGTTTGTGATTTGGTTTCCATATGATCTTGTCGTGAGGCAAAGGATGCATGACTAATGTTATTGCACTTCTTCTGGTTCAGCTCCTACTGCAAGAAACACTCCGGCACACATGAATAATGCTCCCCCTCCGCATTTCTCCAAGTCAACAGGGTCTCAGTCCCCAAAATCACATCATCCAAAGGCTCATAACACTACCAATGCTCAACCTCCAGATGTTCTCCCTCCTCCGTCTTCAGGTTCTCTCTCTACAAAGTTTGTTCACTTAATTGTGAAAGAACCTGCAGTTACTTTGTTTTTTGGAAAGTTTAATTCTGAAGCTAATCTCAGACACATTTCAGAGTGAATCCGTGAGTGCATGTTGGCGTTTACTCGGTTACTAAAAACTTGATTTGATTTGTTTTGTTAGCTCCCCCTGTTGAGCCTAAAATATCTCCCTCTGGATCATCACATAGAAGTCCAAAGACACCACTGATGCCGCCATTGCGAGCACTACCACCACCTCCTCCTCATACAGGTGGATATACTTTTTGCTTAACCGCGCATGTTATTTAAGTGTTAAGCTGAATGAATGTTAATTGTACAGATTGTGCACCCCTGACCTGTACCGAGCCATTAGCCTATGGTCCTCCTGAAGCTCCATGTGGCTGTGTGTTGCCAATACAAGTCGAACTTCGCCTTTCTGTAGCACTTTATACCTTCTTTCCTTTAGTCTCAGAACTAGCAGCTGAAGTTGCAGCAGGAGTTTTCATGAAGCAAAGCCAAGTTCGCATCATGGGAGCAAATGCAGCTGTAGATAATACAGAAAAGACCATTGTCCTTATTGATTTGCTACCCCTCGGAGAAAGATTTGATGATACTACCGCATATCTAACATTTCAAAGATTTTGGCGGGAACAGGTTGTCATAAAAACTTCTATTTTTGGTGATTACGACGTACTATATGTGAGATATCCAGGTAACGAGCCAGCCTTCTGTAGTTCAATTATGTTTGTGATTATAGCTTGGCCCAACTGACTGCTCGAGTTTGCATATTGCAATTGACAGGACTCCCACCTTCTCCACCTTTGCCTCCATCCACCGTTGGCATCTATCCTAGTAAACCATATCCCGGTCATGGCAACGATGGAAGGACTATCCAGCCTCTTGGTGTTGACATAAGTAAAAAGCAGCATAAGCGTGGCCTGAGCAAGAGCATACTAGCAACAATCATCTTATCTTGTATTGTAGCTTTAATCTTATTGTGTGCTGTTGCATGGGTTTTTCTCTTCAGAGATAAACGTGCTTTTCGACCAGATCCCACTCCACCAACTACGAACCGTTCCCTTGCCAAGTCATCAGGTATGAGTTCCTCTCAAGTTTTCCTAGTGAAGTGTGTCAGTTGAGTTAGATACAATATTCAAACTAATGGTGAAAACAAACACGAAACGTGAAGATAAGTAGCTTAATGCTTGTAGAGCTCTAACTTGTCAAAGCTGACATGGTGGCATCCAGAATACAGGCTAAAATGCTTCTATATGTTGTGTATCAGTTTTCCGTACTATGGTATTTGCACCGATATGAAAAATATAACGCGTATGATGCAGGAATTCCGGGGTCTAGGTTTGGAAGTGGGATGAGTTCTCCTTCATTCTCATTGGGTTCAAGCATTGCAGCGTATACTGGGTCTGCAAAAACTCTCAGTTCAAGTGATATAGAGAAAGCAACTGATTTCTTCAATGAAACGCGCATACTAGGTGAAGGTGGCTTTGGTCGTGTTTACGCAGGCGTGCTTGAGGATGGTTCAAAAGTTGCAATCAAAATACTCAAAAGATATGACCAACAGAGTGGTCGTGAGTTCTTGGCTGAAGTTGAGATGCTGAGCCGACTTCACCACAGGAACTTGGTCAAGCTGATTGGCATATGCGTAGAGGATCGTACCCGCTGTTTGGTTTACGAACTAGTACCAAATGGCAGTGTGGAATCTCATTTACATGGTATCAGTTCTATCACTGACTTGCTCTTTTATCTTTCATGTAATCTCTCATGATGATACTTCTTCTCAGGCTTTGACAAAGAAAGATCTCCACTTGACTGGGGTGCTCGGCTTAAAATCGCCCTAGGAGCTGCTCGCGCTCTAGCCTATTTGCATGAAGACTCGAGCCCTCGTGTCATTCACAGAGACTTCAAGGCCAGCAACATCTTATTGGAAGACGACTTCACCCCAAAAGTATCTGATTTCGGTTTAGCAAGGTCTGCATTGGATGAGGAAAACAAACACATTTCAACGCGTGTAATGGGGACTTTCGGGTATATATATATATGCACATATAGCTCTCTACTTTCCTTCTAGACAACACACTCACACTTCCCATAAAGCTTTAAGTGATCTTCCTTTCCTCTTCTTCTGCAAGATATGTGGCTCCGGAGTATGCTATGACCGGCCATCTCCTGGTGAAAAGCGACGTGTACAGCTACGGTGTAGTCCTGCTCGAACTCCTAACCGGAAAGAAACCAGTTGACATGTCGCAGCCACCCGGTCAGGAGAATCTGGTCTCTTGGGCACGCCCACTTCTGACAAGTAAAGAAGGCTTGGAGTCGATCATGGACCAATCCATCGCGCCTGATGTTCCTTTCGTCAGCATTGCCAAAGTAGCTGCCATTGCTTCAATGTGTGTTCAACCTGAGGTGTCTCACCGGCCTTTCATGGGCGAAGTCGTGCAGGCTCTGAAGCTCATCTGCAGTGAGTGTGACGGAGTGAAAGAATTGGCATCGAGAAGCTGCAGCCACGAGGATTTATCTCTTGCTATGGAAGGTAGAAACAGCACCAACTCCAATCCACTGCCAGCTCCTCTGCTTTCGCCTCCCTCCACCGTCTCCGACTATGATTATCTGCTTGACGTCGAAAGAGATCTCTCCATGTCCGAGCTCCTGAGCTCCTCTGCCAAGTTCGGAGAGCAGGACTCCGAGTCGTTCAGGAGGCACTCGAGCTCGGGACCTCTACGAACAAGCCGAACAAAGCCACTGTGGAGGACGATGAGGCGGATGTCTCGGGGCAGCGTGAGCGAGCATGGGGTGATGTTCAGGCTGTGGCCGGGATCTCAATAGTCTTCTTGTAGTCTGCCAGCATTGTTCTGCAGTTTTCAGACTGAGCCCCGGGGGAGGATCCAGGATCACGCGATCGGAGTCTGAGTCTTGTCAATGAGATGGAGCAGTTGAGAGTGAGAATGCAGACTCATGGAAGGCATCAATGGGAGCAATTTTTTTGTATATAAAGTGTTGTATCAATTTACAAGAGGGAAGTATATGTTTATATTACTCTTGTTTTAGGCTTTTTTTTTTCTTTAAACTGATGCAATTGATCACTTGTATTTTCCACATTTCATGCAAAGTTTTGTGCTTACTTTTTTAGGGTTATTTGTAAATTTTAATGCAACTTTTTTCCTAGTTTACATTTATAATACATTTTAACGTGAGATTTAAATTCTTTGCTATTATAACATTCAAATTTTTCTGAGCTTTTTCCATTGAATACTATTTGTATAAAATAATGAACCACAAATTTTAATTTCTAATTAAGAGTTTTTTATTAACTAAAAGTTTTGAGAAGATTCCCAGGACTATTTTGCAAAATCTTATTTTAGGATATGGATTATAAATTGATGAATTGTGGCTGTAAAAATAAAAGAATCCATTATTATTTCTACAGCTTTTGTCTATAATATTATTTATAATTAGAGGATTCATAAAATATGAAGATAGAATCTACCAATTACATCGTGCATAAATTTCTGCCAAAAGTTTTTTTACAGCTAAAACTCTTGATAAATTAATGCTCATAAATAATAAATCTCTCCCAACTTGAGCCAATGCAAAAAATTCATCAAACTCAATAAAGTAACAATTACTACTTTGTTATATAACTTGCTAAAATACGAACCTTGGATTTTTAGAATCCGGAAATGAAACTAACTTTCTATAAAGTTCAATTTTAGCTGTTGAGGTGGGTTTCCTTGTGTTAGGAACATTCTTCTTAACCCACTTCCTAGGCCTAATGAGCTTCATCTCAGGTTTGTTTGACTTGTAAGTCAAAACTTTTCTAAACTTGGGTATCGTAGTCAGTTTTGAAACTGACAGTCCCCTTCTGTCATGATTAGCCTCTAAGGAGTCTTTGTCCATCAACACCAAGAAGGCTTCCTCCACTGCCTCATCGTCTAATGTGTAGTAGCCATCATCATTGTCTGAGATGTTTGGCACCTTAGTTCTGGAAAGCATGGCCTTAGCAATTGCTCTGGAGGCTTTCTTCTCGAACACCATCTTCAAGCGCTCCCTTTCCTCCTTGGAAACTAGTGGGCATTCATACTTGAGGTGGCCTGGAGAGTTGCACTCAAAGCAAGCTTTGGGAGGTCTCTTGTTGAACTTTAGTTC
Source organism: Plectranthus barbatus (assembly GCA_026898455.1). NCBI lineage: Eukaryota > Viridiplantae > Streptophyta > Magnoliopsida > Lamiales > Lamiaceae > Plectranthus > Plectranthus barbatus. The sequence continues at coordinate 269,479 of JAPKLW010000936.1, read as the reverse complement.
GCTAGGTTGCGAACCTTCCTTCTTGGCTTTGGCTTTCTCAAGAAGTCTTGTCAGCTTCCTCTTCTGCTCCTCAAGCTCTTCAATTGAGCTATCTTCCTCCTTCTTCTGGTAGGAAGGTGTAGGTGCTGACTTTGATGTAGACTTCTGTTCGGAGGATCTGTCAGCTTGGTAAGGCTTTTGAGGCCTTCTCTTGAACTCCATTTTTGCGAAAAAGGCAACATCTCCTTCTGGATGTGTGCTGACACTTCGCACTGCTTCATTCTTATTCGCCATTTGTATGTACCATTCATGGGCTTGGAGTTGGTCGAACACGTCCTTGATCGTCATCTTGGAGAGATCTTTCTCTTTCAAGCTGGCGGCTTTGACGAACCAGTCTTCCTTGGGCATCTTAAAGGGAATTTTTGCATTCATATCTGCAATCTCATATGTTCTCCCCAAGTTTTTCAGCTCACAGATAATACCATTGAATCTAGCTTCCATTGATTTAACACTTTCACCAGGAAGCATTTGAAAAGATTCATACTTATCTACACAGTTTTGAAGCTTGTTTCGCTTCATCTGAGTTGTTTCTTAGCTGAGGTTGCTAAAACATTCCCACATCTTTTTGGCGTTGTTGTGCTCGAGAGCTTCAAAAACCAATGGCTCTGGTAAGGATTGATGGATGAGCTCCATGGCCACTGAATCCAGCTGCAAAAAACTTTGTCGTCGTTCGTCCACTCTGCATAAGGCTTCTCCACTATCTCCTGGCCCTCTTCTCCTCTGAGCTGAGTATTCACCTTGGTGATCTTCACCGGTCCGGTAGATAGAACCTCTGTCATCTCTGGATGGACATTCTTCAGCATGATCAACGAACGTTTCTTCCATATCTCAAACTTTTCTGATGAGTACTTTGGAAGCTTTGTAATCTGAGCCATCTCTGCGTACATAAGCTTAAACACACAAAATAGAAACCAAGTGCAGAAAAACAGAGATCTGGTCCTAAGTGACTCAACACAACCGTAGTTTTTAAGAACCTTGGCGCGTGATACCACTTGTTGGTCCCGAAATCAGAGTGCTAAACTATGCAGCGAAAGGTTTGTCTATGCAGCAGAAGTATTAAAAGACAGCTGCACTGGTTCGCATAAACATTGTATAGTCAGTTTAGTGTGTAGAAGACTTAAGCTTAGGTCTCTGTTTCAGTTAAGTCAGTTTCACAGCATATACACTTCTATACTTGGACAAGTATTGGCGGTTTCAAAAATCAGTTTGTGAAACAGAAAAACAGAGCAAGTATGAAATTAAGCAGTAAACAATACACAAGATTTATAGTGGTTCGGATCTCAATATCCTACATCCACTCTTCAGACCCAAGGTCTGGATAATTCACTAAGTAAATGAAAGCCTCCTTACGATCTATACACAGCCCGTCGGTGCCTCCGTCCTCCAGTCAGTTGTGGCACTCGCCTAGGAACTCCTTGCAGACTTAGTCTTCAAGTTGAAGTGGGGACGCACCCCGCAACCTCCTTCCTGGTGGTTGGATGTTTACTGTTCTTCCCAGAACTCAGGTTGTATGTTTACTTGTTCTTCCCAGAACTCAGGTGGTTGACATACGCCCGTGAGAATCAGAATCCCAGACTACGAAACTGATTGCTATGAATATATCTCAGAAAGATATATTCACCAACAAAGAGCTTCAGCTTTACAGCTTCAGCCTCGTGTTAGGAGAAATTAGCACGGTATAACTTGAGTCGGAGACTCAAGTCTCGTGTAAGGAAATACGGAAAAATCAGGGAGTTTGCAGAGAGATCCTCTTTGTCGTGTGAAGACTTTAGGATTCTTAGCTCAGAGTTCTTTCAACCTCGTATGTTTATGCGTTGATCATTAACTATTGGAGGTTGAGGTGCAGACCTTTTTATAGAGGATTTCTTCAAGGCATTTGGGATTTCTATCCGTTAGACACATAAATCCAGACGTTATACTCATGGAAGATATTGTCCAATCGTAGCCCATGCCTTAGGTATGCGACCTGCTCTGCTCTGCTGCGTCAGTGTACCATACACTAACTTTATGTTTGACTAAGTTCTCAGTTTGAGGAACCCAATTTTGGATGACCTCAAACTGACTTACACTTGGGCATATTTAAATGCCTAAGTCTGACTGAGCTTCGATATCTTTCGAATAACTCGATCTTTAAAGGTAGAGGCTCTCGTACTGACTTTCCAAACTCAGTACAGCTTAGCCCTCATACTGATTTCCTTAGGGCAGTATGATAGACCCTCATACTGACTGCCACAGTCAGTATAGAAAACGCCCTCATACTGATTTCTCCGGATCAGTATGGAAAACCCTCATACTGACTTCTTAGTCAGTATGGGGAAGCTCTCATACTGAGTTCTCCTTGTCAGTATGGTAGACCTTATACTGAGTGCTCCATCTCAGTTTCAGGTTAAGGATGTGCTTTATAAAAACCAAGTTTCAGGCGTGTAAGTAGTCAGTTCTCGAGCATTCTCCTTTGCTCAGTCTTCAGCCTAAGTTTTATTACAACTCAATTCGATCCTATACAAGGATTACAGTTTAGAACTCTAGACTCTGAAAAACTGACTAAGATGGCTTACAATCTTTGACCTACCAAAACACAAAAAATAAGGAAGAATTTCTCTAACAAAAATCCTAACAATTTTCTTTTATTTAATAAATTTTAACTTTATCGATATATTAATATCTTTCTAAATTAATAAAATTTCTTGGTTTCTAGGGTATTAATAAAGAGGTTTTACTTTTAAGAAATTATTTCAAAATTGTGCAGAAATTTTCGAATGTTAGGAATTATGTAGTTTTGATGATTGTTGGGAATCATCAATAAGCTGACTTTTTTGTTTAGAGCTAATTAGATTATAACTGATCTTGTTTAAATTGTAAATCGTGTATAGATTGTAAGAGTTGTAATACTTTAAGTTCGCGAGCCGTCGGCTGAAGATTGAAAATCAAGTTTAGCTGAAGATCAGTAACTGGTCTAGTGACAGTTATGGGAAGAAGATGAGGGCGGGTCTACATGCATGCAAGGGAGGCTCCATCTCCTCCTAATCGATTTTTCACACACACACACATATATATATATAGAGGAAGGATCATGTAAAAAAAAATCCTCCTGTGAGAAAAAAGAATGAATCATGTCCTTCAGATCTATAAAAATCAATGGTTGATATTTAATCAAGCAACAACTAAAACGCAATCAAGCAATGTCGTGAATGCAATCAAGCATCTTTCTCACGTTAAGAATTTTTCTCACTGGATCCACTCCCTATATATATATATATATATATATATATATATATATAAAGTTATGCTCAAGTGCTAAAATTAAAGTTTGTGCTAAATAAGAATGAATCTCAACCATTAAATTGATAGCATCAATGATTGAGATTAAAGCATCAAAGATTGAAAAATTATGCATAATTCTCGTTCGTGCTTAATTGCTTTATAAATCATGCTTAATCCGATTAAGCATGATTTATAAAGCAAAAAAACATGAAATCTGGTATAAAGTTTTAATCTCAACCATTGATTTTTTAAGATGAATGGTGTAGATTCATTCCTATTTAGCACAAACTAATTTTTAGCATGTCACTCCCTATATATAGATATAAAATTTATGATTTAGCCCCCTTCACCAACAATTCTTGAAGAAGAAAAAGATGCTAAAGATGAAGAAATAGAGGGTATGAGATGGCTAATAATGAAAAGGAGCCAAAATAATTTCAGTTTTACTATATTTTATATTTTTTGTCATGTAAAATTTAGCGTAGCTCCCCCTACAACAAAGTTTCTGAATCTACCATTTAGAGACAACTCAGTACTAGTTGAACTAACCACATATTACAAGTTAGGTTGACACTTCTATCAGTCAGCTGATATTCCTATAGTTAGCTAACACAATGACGACTCTCTCCAGTTATAAGAAGATAACTGAGACTAGACAAAAGAGGAAGAACTGACACATTCTTAGAATAATCAGAATTGGTCTTCTAAATACAAAATACTAAGTTTAGAAAGCTAATGAATATCTACTACACATTGGTCAAAGAAAGAATATTCGTTGACCCGCTGGACATAAGTTTGAAAAAGATGGATAAAGTCTAAATCATATAAGATTGTATAATAACGAATTCCTGAAAGTTTAATTTGACAATCTTTTATGAGATTCAAATAACTCATTAGTTCTTCTACAAAGTTTAACTTGTTTTGTTGACAACTTCACTCAAGAAGCTCAAAAATCTCTATAGAAGTATAACAGATTTCAACAAGGGGTATAGTTCTACAATGGGGTTGGTAGTAGATTTGAGCAAAATCGAATTATAAATTGGATTGAATTAAAAGGTTTTAAGTGATTTTGGTTCTGTAAAAAAATAATTTGATTTCAATTCAACCGAAAAATTTCAAACTGAATTATATGTTCGATTTGGGTTGAAGGGTTTTGGATTGGACAAACAGATCGAAATCTCAAATAGTATATTGCAAATATTAAAAATACACATTTTTAAATTATATAATCTATATTAAAAAATAAAGTAGGTTTGGTTTTGAGTTTTCTTACTGAACTAAAACCATAACTTCAGTTCGATTTAAACATATTTTTTTTGGACGGTTCAATTTAAAACTTGTAAGAATTTTAGGTTAGTGATTTGATATTTAGACAGTATGCTCACACTTAATTGTGTGATGCCTCAAAATTTTGTTATTAGAAATATTCAGTCAAGTATTTCTATATGAGAATTTTAGGGACAATATTATAAATTAAGGGGGCGTTTGGTTGGTGGATTTCGGAATGAGGGAATGGAATGATTCCGAAACCTACTGTTTGGTTAAAGGGTATGGGAATGATACCAAAATACTTGGGAATCACCAAAACCCTCCAAAATGGTGGGTTTCATTTTCATTCCCATATTTTATTACCAAAATTATTTATTTCATATTATTTATAATTATTTTCTTATTTATTTATTTTTATAATATTACTCTAAAATATTTTGATAATTATATTATTTTATAATATTATATGTTATTATAATTATATATTATTTTTTAATATATTAAAATAATAATATTATTATATTAATAATTTATTTTTATCTTAATTTATATTTTATAAAATAAATAAGGAGATAAATATATTATTTAAATATGATTATATTTTTTTAATTTTTTATTATTAAATTATTTATTTATTTCTTATTTTTTAATTCATTTATTTATTATTGTTTTTTTATTTATTTACTTTTTCTTGTTTTTACAGTATTTTTGACAATTATATTATTTATAATACTATGTGTTATTATAATTATATATTATTTTTTAATATATTATAATAATAATAATAATATAAAATCTATCATTTATTTTGTATCTTAATTTTATATTTTATAAAATAAAAAAGAAGATAAATAGATTATTTATTTATTTTAACATGATTTTATTTTGTTATTTTTTATTATTTTATAAACCTTTAAACTTAAAGAATCAATCATCAGAATTGGAAATGATTCCAAAATCCGTCTTGTAAACCAAACATCAGAATTGAGAATAATTCCCAAAAATCAAACCCATACCCATTCCCTCTACTATCAAACTCATACCCATAGTGATTCCCAACAGTTAAACCAAACGCGTGTCACTACCAATCGAAGATTTTTAACAAGAATATCAGTAACTTCAACTTGATTTTGAGGATTTAAATATATATATATTTTAGTGGTGAGTAAAAAAAATTTAATAAAAAAGAATAATCAATAATATTAATGGAGGGAGGGAGGCAATTTACCTTAAAAAATGTGACATAGCGGCAGACGGTGAAAATTTCTGTATAAAACAAACAAGAGACAAGTCATAGAGCTTGAGGCAGGAATGATAAAGATTGATTGAGTTTCAAAAACCCATGACCAGGAATTTCACAATTTTGCATTCAGCGTCGGAATAAATTTGCTATCTTTGCCTTCACAAATCAGAGTCTTCAACCCACTGCATAAGGTATTCCTTGATCTCAATCGCATTGCCGCATTCATTTTCTTTGTTTCTTGCTAGGGTTTCTTCGTTTTTATTTGATTTGCACCAATGATTCAATCTTTCCATCAAACGGCTCGGTTTTCCATTTCGAAGGATTGGGGTTCGATCCGATTGGCGAAACATTAATTTTCTGAAGTTGGGACTTTTATGCTGTGTACTACCATATTAGTTTTCTGGACTTGTGCATTGTTGGGTAAATGGGCCTGTTCATTTGATTGTCTGCCTACTCCTTCAGCAAGTCTAGGTTTCTAATCTGATAACTATATTGTTTAATTCAGGTTCTTGGATATGGTTGTTGACTCAGCATTGACATTTGTTTGATTATTGGTGCTTCCCATCTGAATATGTTTGAATGATTCCTAATATTTGATTATCTTAGCTGAATGGGAGCTAAGCTGATTAGAGTTTCAGGATTGTGGATTTAGGTTTTGGGCGTGGGGTTCATTGGGAGGTGCCTTAGAATGTTTATACAATGATTGAAATAGGGGAGGCTTCTGAACCTGGGTCTATAATGTCTACTGGGAGATTGGTGAGAAGTGGTTCTTTTAGTGAGGAGGAGCGTATTCTCCGGCAGGCTAGTTTTGGGGGCAGTGGATCTAGGAATACAAGCCCTATTGGTCGGTTGGGGTCGAGGAACACCAGCCCGTCCAAACAGAAAGTCATTAAGACCAAACCCCGGGGTTTGGATGAAGAAACTGTGACAACATTTTGTAAATCTGCTCAGCCAGATGTTCACATGGAGGATAACATATGGGCTATGCTGCCAGAAGATTTGCTGAATGAGATTTTGGCTAGAATCCCACCATTCATAATATTTAGGCTCCGTTCTGTTTGTAGAAGATGGAACTCTATTTTGCAAGATAATAGCTTTCTGAAGTTCCATTCACAGGTGCCGTCTCATGGGCCTTGCCTTCTGACTTATTGGAGGAATCCACAGACCCCTCAATGTTCCGTATTTAGCTTGCCGTTGAAGCAATGGTTCAGGATTCCATTTAATTTCCTGCCACCGTGGGCTTTCTGGTTGGTTGGATCCTCGGGGGGTCTGGTCTGTTTCTCAGGGCTGGATGGGTTAACTTTCAGAACATTAGTTTGTAATCCACTAACACAGAGTTGGAGGACTTTGCCAAGTTTGCATTATAATCAACAGAGGCAATTAATCATGGTTGTTGATCGGAAGGATCGGTCTTTTAAAGTCATTGCCACTAGTGATATCTACGGTGACAAGTCTTTGCCCACTGAAGTATACGACTCAAAGGTTGACAGATGGTCACTTCACCAAACTATGCCTGCTGTAAATCTGTGCTCCTCGAAAATGGCTTTCTGCGACTCAAGATTGTATCTGGAGACCCTTTCACCACTCGGTTTAATGATGTACCGGCTGGATACAGGGCACTGGGAGCACATACCGGCAAAGTTTCCCCGATCTTTATTGGACGGATATTTGGTAGCTGGGACTCAGAAACGCCTGTTTCTAGTCGGAAGAATCGGCCTGTACAGTACTCTCCAGAGCATGAGAATTTGGGAGCTCGATCATACAAAATTTGTTTGGGTTGAGGTCAGTAGAATGCCACCGAGGTATTTCCGAGCTCTGCTGAGACTCTCAGCCGAAAGATTCGAATGCTTTGGACAGGATAATTTGATATGTTTCACATCTTGGAATCAAGGGAAAGGTCTTCTGTATGATGTGGACAAGAAGGTGTGGTCTTGGATTGTTGGATGTGCCCTTCAATCCTACAACAGCCAAGTCTGCTTCTACGAGCCAAGATTCGATTCTACGATTCACTGATCATCAATTCAGGACCCTATTTATGGTTGGTGCTGTACCAGAATCACCATGGCACAAAAGGGCAGTTTCCATGCACAAATTTAAGGCTGTGGGAGTTAGAGGTGACTTGATTGTGCAAGGTGCCCTTGTTCATGACTAGTTTTAACTACGATTCACTGGGCTTCTTGCAATGGAAGCTCTTCACTAGAGCACATATTTGTAAACTTTCTTTCTTGTATATTCATGCGCCCACCCATTTTCTTTCTTTCTTTCTTTTTTATAAAAAAAATTAGAATGTATTAATTTAAATTCTATCTATTTTTGTTAAGATAATTAAACCACGTGTACGGGTGGGCACCAATTTTCAAACATGTGCTATTTTCCTCTCTGAAAAAACTTGGACGAGATCTTCTCATTAGAAGATCACCAAGTTTTGGATTGCAGTAAAGATTCATTTATTTGAAGTTCAAATTAGCTGTTTGCTGAGCCCGGTGATATATTTGTCTTAAACTTTCAAGTTCAACTAGTATTGCTACCCACGCAATGCGTGGGAACATTAATTATTTGTATTAAAATAATGTTCAT
>JAPKLW010000936.1:208244-242070 GCA_026898455.1 Plectranthus barbatus | reverse complement strand
TTCGTGAGCTACAACATATATTTTTATGTTTTTTTAATAAAATTTTATTTTGTTAATCATTTATTTTTTATAATTTTAATTTATTATAGTTTTAATTAACTTTATAAATTCAACCGTAGGGTTCATACACCCAATCAGGGTATAATATATTCTTGTAGCTCACGAAAGCTCACCATAAGGTGGGCAACATATCATTACTCTATATATATATATATATATATGAAAAACTGTCGGTTTGAAGACAATCACTCATTGTCTCTTTCCTTGATTCCTATCTTGCTGAATTCACATGTTCCAGTGTGATCATCGTTTCCTTCTTATTGCTCTAAATTAATGGTTGCTTTAACTAATGAGAATTATCCCATTCAGGGGGAAGATAATTTGGAGTAGGTCGAGTATAGAAGAAGCACAGGTCTGAGTAGTGGTAGACTAGAAAAATTTGTAAACTCAAATCAACTGCATCTTCTTACCGACATATAAACCTAGAGATATGGTTTTGACAACATCAAAAAAGGGGAAACTGTTAGGTATTGATGTAGAAATCCTACCTTAATCTGATGTTTTGATGTGTCAAAACTGCATATCAAAGTCAAGGACTTAGAGTTATTGCATCATGTAATCCTTGTATAGGATATTCGAGTTGTAATAGTCTAGGAAGAAGGAAGTCAACAAAACTGTGGAACAGTTTTGGAGAAGAGACCATCCAGGCAAAAAACTGTCTTGACCAAGAAGATGAAGACGAGCAGAGCAAGGTCGCGAAAACTGTGGACACAGTTTTCACACGAAAACTGCCAAGATATACCAACAGTTTCACAAACAAGACAGTTTTGCTTACTGGAATGTGTACACGATAAGTTGTCGAACAAAGTCGCAAGGGATCGCCAAGAAGTCAATGATAAAGGATTAGACTTATACTAAGCTGCGACTTGCATACAACGTTCTGCGTCTGACACACAAGTACAACTACTCTGAAAAGCAGTACGATTGTAGCAGAAAAAGTAGAAAGACGAGCAATTTTTCAGAAGAGCATGAATTATGATTAGACATCATCTCCAATGTCTCTACCAGCTAGTTCCTGGTGTTTCACCTATAAATAGCAGGAACCACAGAGACTTGAGAACCTTTGCCACTCTGCTCATCTGATTACACACGCTATTTTGAATCTCCATCTCATTCATTGTCTCTCACAGTAGAAAAGTACTCAAACGCCTTCAAGAGAGAAGATATAGCTCCCGTAGTTCATTAATTGTGGTCATTGCATTCATCACTACGGAGGCTAAGGAGATTCCTTGCGAGACATTGCAGTACCTGGATTAAGTTAGCATACTTAATCCAGTATCTTGGTGTTCTTACTGTCTATGTAAGAACACAACAGCCTGATCTTTGCAAAGGAAGAACAGGTTATACGGGCTACTGCCAACCAGTCGACGTTCTGGGAAGAACAGAATCATCCAACCTACCGAATAAGGATAAGGGAGGTTTGTCCTCAGTCCAACTTTGAGCTGGTCCACAGAGAAGACACAGAGCCTTCGACGAACTGAAGAAGGAGTGAAGTGCAACTGCCTGGGCGAGTGATCCACCTTGCTGTGGACAGAGGTTTCTGCAGCAGCTGGCTATAGATCGTGAGGAGTGTAACTTCATAACTTAGTGAATTATCGAATCTGATATTCGAAGAGTGGACGTAGGAATTAAGGCTCCGAACCACTATAATATCCTGTGTCGTTTACAGTTTTCCTTACTTCTCGCATCATACAGTTTTTCATAGATACTTTGAAACCTTCAGTACTTACTGTGTAAGTATTGAAGTGTATAAACTGTCAAACTGTTTGAACTGTAAAAACTGTTAACTAATCTGCTAACCTAACTAAAATTGGATTTTTAACTTAAAACTGTTAGTTATAGGTTACCATTGAAACTTGATTTACTCATAATTAGAGTGTAATTACTTCCGCTGCACATTACTCACGCTCTGATCTGGGACCAACAGATGCTGAAACCTCTGAGGAACTAAAATCTATTCCAACAGTTCGAACTGCTGTAGGGCCCAAGAAATCAAAGAAGGTAGGAACTTCTACTCAAAAGTCCGCGCAAAGACGAAAAAGAAGAAAAAGACACATTCTAAAGAAGTCTCACACCAAGACAATCAACCAGTAGCGGACCAGCTTCGACGACAGAAGAAAAAGAAGATCAATCCCGACAAAACAGATCCCACGATTGTCAAGAGACTGCATTTTGATGATATGAGTGGAGGGACAAGTCAATCCTCAATACCATCGGACACAGTTCCAAACTTTGAGTCATCGACTTCTGAGCACTCCAAGACTTAGGAACATAAGCCGCACAGAGAAGATGAAATTGAAACCCTCTTGGTTTCAGGGGGAACTACTCTTGACTCCACTTACCAAGAGCTTACTGAAGATACAACATCGAAACTGGAAACGGTCAGAAGAAAGATCTATGAATGTCGCTTAGCTATTAAGCAATTGGATGCCAAGGAACAAGACCTTGATTCCAAAAAGCAGAAGTTAGATGCTCAACGATGACATTTGGAACAAAATAAGCACATGTTCATGAATCATCTATCTCAACTTCAAATTCATGAACAAGAAATCGAAGCTGAGCTCCAGCGTCAGGAAGAGGAAGCTACTGAGCTGAAACGTTAAGAAGAAGCTGCTGAGCTGACGTCAAGAAGCCGCAGCAGCAGCAACACTCCATAAAAAATTGGATGATGAAGCTGCTGAGCTGAAACGCCAACAAGAAGCTGCTGAGCTGGTACGCCAGCAAAAGGCTGAAGCGGATGAGCACCAGAGATTACAGGCCGAAGCCGCTGCTGAAAAGGCCAAACACGATGCAGCAGCCCCAGCACAAAGACAGGGGGAAGAAACAAAGACGCACCAACTTCTTCCTCCACCAGAGGCCTCTACTGCTTCCTCTCAAAGTCAAACCCATGACAACTCTAGAGCACTAGCTACAGTCGAAAGAGTTATGTCTCCCAACCCGCTCTCAGTATCAGTTAACTCTCTACCCTACAATGCTCTTAATCAAGCAACAACAGATGGCCCTTGTTCTTGATATTGTCAAAAAGGGGGAACTGAGAATGGATGAGTCGTTGAAGCTGCAGTTGATCTTGTCTGATCAAAATTGAGAAGGGAACAACGAAGGCGTGATGAGGAATACAGAAAACAGGAAGAAGAGCACAAAAAGTGGAATGAAGATATCAATATGAAGCTGAATCTTCTAATGGCTGCCAGAGAGATAGAAAGGAAACACCTCTCAGATGTAACAACAATCCTCAAAGCGCAACAAGCTAGTCTGCTGGCCATATCTACCACTACTGCAACTTCCTCAAAACCAAAGGACGCAGAGTCCCTGAATCAGGAAAAGGAGAAGGAGTAGAATCAAGACAAAAGAGAAAGGTCATGAATTCCTTCCATTTTGCCCTGTTTTGATTCTTGAATATCTTTTTGAATGTCTTTCATTTCTGCAGATTGTTCATGTACTTGTAATCGATGATATCTATATTTAAAATGAAAAACTCAGCGTTTGAAGAGAATCACTCATTGTCTCTTTCCTTGATTCTTATTTTGCTGAATTCACATGTTCCAGTGTGATCAGCGATTTTCTCCTATTGCTCTACATTAATTAATTTCAACTGATGATAATTATCCCATTTAGGGGGAAGATCATTAAGAGTAGGTCGAGTGTAGAAGAGGCACATGTCTGAGTAGTGGTAGACAAGAAAAAATGTAAACTCAGATCAACTGCATCTTCTTACCGACAGATAGACTTAGAGGTATGGTTTTGACAACATCAAAAAGGGGGAAATTGTTAGGTATTGATGTAGAAATCCTACCTTAATTTGATGTTTTGATGTGTCAAAACTACATACCAAAGTCTAGGACATAGAGTTATTACCTCATGTAATCCTTGTATAGGATATTCGAGTTGTAATAGCCTAGGAAGAAGAAAATCAACAAAACTGTGCGACAGTGTTGAAGAAGACACTCGGACAAAAACTGTCTTGACTAAGAAGACAAAGACAAGCAGTGCAAGGTCATGAAAACTGTGAATACAGTCTTCACAAGGAAACTGCTAAGAGGAACTAGCAGTTTCAGAACAAGACAGTTTCGCATCAGGGAATGCGTATATGATAAGATGTCGAACAAGTCGCAAGGAACATCAAAGAAGTCAATGATAAAAGATCAGACAGATACTAAGCTACGACTGGCGTACAACGTTCGATGTCTGACACACAAGTACAAACTGCTCTTAAAAGCAGTACATCGTAGCATAAAAAGGCGAGAGACAAACGACTTTTCAGAAGAGCATGGATTATGATTGGACATCCTCTCCAATGTCTCTAATGGCTATTTTCTGGTGTCTCACCTATAAATAGCAGGAACAACAGAGACTTAAAAACCTTTGCCTCTCTGCTCATCTGATTACAAACGTTGATTTGAATCTCCAACATATTTATTGTCTCTCATCTGGAACTGAAGTAAAAGCATTAAACGCTCTCAAGAGAGATGACATTGCTGCCGTAGTTCATTTATTGAACATATAATATTCATTGCTACGGAGTCTGAAAAGATTCACTGCGTGACATTGTTTATACTAGGATTAAGTCAGCAGACTTAATCTAGTATCTTGGTGTTCTTACTTTCTACGTAAGAACACAGCAGCCTGGTCTTTGCAAAGGGAGAACAGGTTATCACGGGCTACTGCCAATCAATTGACGTTCTAGGAAGAACATAATCATCCAACCTAGCGAAGAAGGAAAAGGGAGGTTTGTCCTCAATCCAACTTCGAGCCGGTCCAAGAGAAGACGCTGAGCCTTCGATGGACTGAAGAAGGAGTGAAGTACAACTGCCTGGGCGAGTGATCCATCTTGTTGTGGATAGAGGTTTCTACAGCAGCTGGCTATAGATTGTAAGGATTGTATCTTCATAACTTAGTGAATTACCGGATCTGATATCCGAGGAGTGGACGTAAGACTTAAGCTCCAAACCACTATAATATCCTGTGTCGTTTACAGTTTTATTTACAGTTTGCACTTTACAGTTTTCTAAGACATCTTGAAACCTTCAATACTTACTGCGTAAGTGTTGAAGCGTAAACTGTTTAAACTTGTAAAACTGTTATTCAAATCTGCTGGCTAAAATCAAACAGTGTTTCTAAAAACTGTTAACCACAAACCGCGATAGAAACTGAATGGTCTATGCTTTGAGTGTATTTTAGTTGATTAATTACTTCCGCTGCATATTATTTGTACACTGATCTGGGACCAACATCTTTGTTCTTTCCTCCTCGCCAATCTTTTCACAATCGAATTTGAGGTGATTGGGGGAGTTGTACTTTAAATAAGTCTATTGTCGATGTCATGAAATAGAGCTAGTCAGTCCTCTTTTTAGCTGATTCCTTAGGAGCTTCTTGTGCTTGGTTCTTGGATTTCTCTAGCCTCTTCATGAGCTTCCTCAACTGCTCTTCCAGGTTTTGAACTAAGTTGTATCATTGGAGGAAGTTGATGGGGCCTCTGCTATTCATTTAGGTAAGGCAACTGGTCTCTCAACTATGATAGCTGGTCTTGATCGTCTTGGTTAGAAAGTCTTTTTCACTGATAATGTCACATCTTCAGATTGCTTATCTGGTTACTAAGGAGCTCGTTTTGCTTTGTGCTCATTTATATAGACCAAGTCAAACTCATGTGCTTGCAAGGGTGCAAGCACCTCTTTAGCATGCAAATATGTGAAGTCACACTCCTTGAGTGCAGTGACATTGACGAACCAATTGTCCTTTGGTATACGAGCTAGAGTTTTTGCAATTAGCTCTGCAACTGGGCATTTATGACCTAGTGTTATGACCTCGCTCACGATAGAGCTTAAAGCACATGTGAGAGTGGATATCAAAAGTGTCGGCCCAGTTAGTAATCAACTGACTCTTGAAGGGTCAGTTGCCAGTTATAAAATACTTTGGCCAAACACCTGTTAAGTTCAATTAAGTTATATTTCTATACTCGTTATTTGTCGGGTTTCAAATAAATAAATTGAAAGTAGTAACTGAAAGCAAAAAATAAAGCAGTAAAAGAGACAAAGGTTTATAGTGGTTCAGATGCCAAAAGATTCTACATCCACTCTTTATTCTCCACAAACAAAATTCATTATTCTAGACTGTCCATGGTACTTGAATACATGTTACAACTTTGAATCTTCTCTAATAGAGGACTTCGACTGTCCTCGGTCCTAGACATTGCAACTGAGGAAATTTACCACACTCCACTTGCTAAGCTTGATCAGCTACTAGGTTAGAATTTAATGTTCTTTACTTGAACATTGATCGACGTTGATTGTTCTCAGATAGGATCTGAGAAGGTCTAAAAAAACTAGTTGCGGGATCAGCTTGACGTTTCCAGAGGTCTCATATATAGAAGCAAAGTAAGCTATGAGAAAGCTGAGAGAGAGAGAACACAAAAGGTTCATTCGTTCATTGTTTTTGAATAAGTCCTAGTTACCTGGCTTCTCTATTCGAATGAGGGTATTTATAAGTTTTATTTAAGTTCTTCCTATTGTGAGTTAGGTGAGCCCCCATTCATTTTTGTAGGTATCCATTGTTGTACAATCTACGGACTTTATCCGTATTTTTAAGATCTTGTCCAATGATCAATGGATATTCCTCTTTAACCATTGGGAAATACCAAACTCCATTTCTACCATGCGTTGATCTAATCTTGGGAATAAGAATGAAATGTTTTGCTAAATTAATTCTAAGAATAAATCAACAAATTTAGGGAAGGGAAATCTTGATCCTCCAGATCAGGCCTTTAGATTTGTATCTTTTTTATTCTCTAACCCAACTACTGGTGAGGATTCCACCGGATTGCACTACACAAGATAAAGAAGAATTTCATCCTCTTCTACTACAGTTGGTGCCGCCCACTTCTCTGTGTCTCTAGGATCTCAGTTGTTTTGTTTGATTCAATAGAATATGAGGTGAGACCGAGTTATTTATAATTAGAGTCTCCAACCCAAATAAGCTCCATTATGCAGTATATTGGGCCATACCTGAGACCAAATGAAAATATAAAGTGAGCCTATATATTAATTATTCCCATGCTCACAACCGTCAACATAATTAATTAATCAATATTAATTCATTCCACCAGAGAATCAATACTGACCCACCCCTTTATAACCAAGTTATAGGGAATAGGTTGCGTAGACTTGCCGAATCCCCATTTTTAAGATTATTGGACATTTATTAATTAATTTAAGTCTCTGACAAGCTTCAAGTAATTAATCAACTTCTTATTATCCTGAGTAGTACCACTTAACTATTATCATCCATGCTTGAACTTAATCAACCTGCAGGACTTTAGCATGGTGAACCTTTTTGAGTTCCTTAGGGATTGCCCCATCTTATTACTCGGATATGGTAATATAACGTCAGTTACCAGAATGTACTACACAAACTGTTGTCACACAAGATCGGGTATATGGACGTTAATCAGGCTCTCCACTATTACAAGTCAAAGTGACACACAACCTGTGCACACTTCTAAACCTTTGTTAGGATTCAAACTCAACAAGGTCATGAGGTTTGGTTCTTCTAATGTCAAACAGAAGAACACATATTACCGTGGTCCTATCAATATGAAACCGCACATACCAACATATCAAGTGATCAAGACAAACCATTTATAACCTACTATGCTGCAGCTTATGCTGATAGACTAATCCTCAGTTTGTCTTAGTTGTGATATTATTTATATCTCGTTAGGTCAAATGATCTATACAGTCTTCTGCGATCTCCTATACTCTATATATCTCCCTATCGACGAGATAAGATGATACAAGTTTTCTTGCAAGTATGTTTGTTCAAGGATATGAGAAAAGTCAATTGTATACACAAATTAATAAATGCTTTCAATATGCAAATCCCAACACTTCATCTTTAGTTTGGTCTTACTTATCCTTTTGATAATTGGAAGTACTTGCCTCTGTATCAGCTGACTTTTTGAAGCCAATTTGACTGTCGCTGACAATTGAAAGTGTTAGCTGAACTTGTACTTAATTCCTCATCCGGTAAGCTTCTCCTAAACCGACAAGTATTCCTCAATGCAGATTAGACCATTCATTGTGGTTCACTTCTTCTCATAACTGTTAAGTTTAAATGAACTAATTACAACTATCGGTCGAAAATCGTCGGCTCTCCGCAAACCTAATCTATTACAACTCGCGAATTTATACAAAACTTAAAAACTAAGCAAGATTAGCTCTAATCTAATCAAATCAGTTCTATACAAATAGATTAGCTAATTGATGATTTTCGACAATTATCAAAATTTACATAATTCCTAACAATAAATATAATAATGCAATTGAACTATGCTATGTCAAATTCGATTTGAATTCTTTAGTTAGATCCAGCTATTGAAACGATCAAGATAATTAATTATACAAAAAAAGTTTTTTATTTTTAAATATTCTATTCCTAATAGTGCATGCCCTTTAGGGGTGTGAATTTATGACTAAACACGACAACCCAATACGAACCTAACACGAAATATACAGGTTTGGTCAACTGATGACTGCAAAATACAGTAGCAAATAATTTTTACACCCTAAGGTGGTCGATCCCACAGGGACTGTGCAACGAAAAATCCAAAGTACTAGCCACGATTCTTAGAACATAGAAGTTTGAGGATTCCAGAAAAGGGGTTTTGCTTGAGAAATTAAAGATGACAATGCGAGAAATTAAAGGGTTTTGAAAACAATAAAGGAAAACACAGATCCTAGGGCTGATTATCTAATCATCAACATGCAAATATCAATCAACTAAGCAATGGGGAAAACATTGATTCCTGTGGATTTAATTCCTTGGTTGGGCAATTTAAATCCTAGATTATTAATTAGTGACTATCTCCTCTCGGTCTCAAGAACACCAAATTAATCAATCTCATAATTATCTAATTATTCCTATGTAGGTTTCTTCTTGGTTGGACAGAAAACAAAAATATTTAATTCTCTCTTCCTGTTAATAATTTTCATCTCTCGATCCATCAATTATTAACTATAAACCTAGATATCAATTCACCTCTCGGTCCTTCTTTTAATCTAGATTATAAAATTAAATCAGAGAATTAATCCATGCTTAGAGAGTTGATATCAATTAACATGCATCAGAAAAGAAATCATAACCCTAGAACCTGTTAGAGTTCTAGCCACAAAACATGACTAGAATTAAAGCAAACATGTTATAAATTAACTTACAAATAAAGAGGAAACTTGAATGTCTTGTAAAAACTCCAAAGCTCAATTTTTCTAAGTGCAATAATGCTGAAAAGATAGATATCAAAAGCCCTCTAATTTCGTGCCTAAGAGGTCCTATTTATAGGGGGAGAAATTAAATCTTCGAAAGGTAATGGCTTGGGAAGGAAAAACCTCCAAATTGGGCAAAAATATGCCTTTTCGGCTCGCATGTCGATCGACGGGCTGCCTGTCTATCGACATGGCTGCAAAATCCTTTATTTCGGTCGACGGGCTGCCTGTCTGTCAAGACAGGAAACCTCTGTGTTGCCCGAGATTCCTTCCGTCGACTCCTTCTGTGCAGTCTCACGGTTTTGGCCATAACTTGTGCTCCCAAACTCCGATTGACCTGATTCCAGTTGCATTGGAAAGCTAACTCAAAGAGATTTCTATTTCCACGCTCCATTAGGTCAGATTCCAAGTGTGGAAGAATTCGTGACTGTTGGTTTGAACATCAACTACTTTCGGTACGGGTTTCCAATGATTTTGGCCTGAAACCTGCAAAATCTTACCATGACAAGCATAACACCCTCTAAAATAGTCTCATGCACAGAAATAGGTAAAACATAATAAAAGGCACTTGAAACAATGGAGAAAAATATAGATAAGTGAGTATAAATATGAGCTTATCAAATCCCCCAAACTTTAATATTAGATTGTCCTCAATTGAAGAGAGGAAGAAGAGAAATCTTAAGCAGTTGAAAGTGTATGCCTCACAAGATTCATCACAATCAAGGTTCATCAATCCACATCACACAAGCAGTTTGAAAGAGATAAGAAATCCATCAACTTCGGAAGACTCACTAGGAAGTGTATCGCTCAACACACAAGTGTTTTAGGTTTCGAATGAAAGCACTCACAACATGTATGAAGAAATTTCTACCATAGGCTTGCAAAAGTTCTAAAATCTCCACTGCTCAAATGTGCCCACAATTTAAGAATAAAAAATGACTTTGATTAGGTTGTAATGTAGGCTTTTGTGAAAGGTAGGGAAATATGGCCAAGTGACTCAAAATTAACTCAAGTGCGTCCACCTCATCAATCTTAATTCACTTTCTTATGACATCTACCCTTCTCCTCAAATATTACAATTCAAATCAAGACTCTTTCCTTTTTTTTTCTTTCTTTTCAAGCTCTCTTTTCGAATCCCTTATACCCTTTCACAAATTAAAACATGATTTTATACATAGGCCTTATGAGAATTCTAATTTATTTTGAGCTATACAACCTTCCATCTTTTATTCACCACTAATTACAATTTTCTTTTCCACAACACACACTGAACCACCCTTTCTTCCATCAATCTTATAGACAAGACAAAAACCATTATAACTCCATGTAAATCTCATAGAGAAGACAAAAACAATGGAGTTAGTCACAATGGGGCTTACTAGGGATAATTTCAACATATGAAGGGATAGTGTTTAGGATTGGGCTATCAAAGATGGCCTAAGATCATTTTTTATCCTGGTGCACACTATGCAGTTTTGAAACAGAACAAAAGCAAGTTCTAGAGAAATAAAAACATACATGCGAATCTCACATGAACAAATAAAGGCTCAATTCTCACTTGGGTTCAAATATTTCTTCCTTAGTCAATTTCAATCCACTCAAACATCATGCAAGTGTAAGTTTCAATTAGACCATATCATGCGGTATTCTACATTCATAGGCAAATCAACCACAATTGAAATCAATTCAACTTATCACAGATTGATTCCAAACATTACATATATTGCAAGAGGGTTCAATTACTTAAAGATTTTCCTCACATAATATCTATAATTTTTTTTCTTTTATACAAACCAAATAAAGCAAGTAAAAGCAAATAAAACAGGAAAACGAATAAAGATAAGGGATAAAAGTTCAACTTCTTGTCCACATCCCCCAAACTTATTTCGAACTCGGAGAGTAAGAAAAAGTTTGAAAATCAGACAAGAAGAAGAACGGTACTTGAATGTCGATCTCAGACATCGACCTTTTTATCCACTCGAGGAATTCAGCACTGTGCGACAAAGATGATTGCTGCTGGCACTCTGTGTTGATCGACAGGGAGCCTGTCGATCGACACAGAGCCTTCTATTGACCCCTTTTGCTGTCGGTCAAAAGAGTTCTCCGTGCATCGTGCCTCTGTGTCGATCGATAGGAGTCGATCGACAGGAATCCTATCGATCGAAACAGAGGTAATTCCTCCAGAATTTTTTTTCGAAAATAACACAAAATTAATGTAAAACAGAAATTTGGAAATAAAGTGAAACACACCAACGGAAATAAAAATAAAGATTGAAAAGAAATAACGGGAATTGAAAAGAAAGCATGTAAAAGTTGGGTTACCTCCCAACAAGTGCTTTAGTTAACATCGTAGCTCGACGATACCTGTTTTCAGAACCAGGGCGGGCTAGTTAGCACTCGCCTTCCTTGGGCATCCACCATGTAGACCACCCGATCTTGGATTACAACAGTGAGCTCGGGTTGAGATGGTGTAATTGACAATTTTGCCATCTCATTCCCTCGCTCCCATCTCTGAGCGGCGCGGTCTTCTTTGATTTCTTCAGTCAGTCCTTCATCTTCCTCTTCCTCTTCATCATCAGCCTCATCTCTGGAAGTAATCTTGAAGCACTCTGATTCATGTCGGCTTCTGTCAAGCTTGAAGGAGATCCTCTCTTCATTGGCTCGGAGGGTGATCTCTCCTCCACGACAATCGATCAGGGCAACACTTGTGTCAAGGAACTCTCTTCCCAAGATCAGTGGTGTGCTTCCATCCTCCTTCATGTCCAAGACTACAAAATCTGCAGGAAAAATCAGATGACCCATACGAATGAGAACATCCTCTATGATACCTTTTGGGCGGGACACTGATCGATCCGCCATCTGCAGAGTAATAGTAGTCGGCCTCACTTCTCCAATCTTGAGGCACTGAAAGATGGAGTAGGGCATCAAATTGATGTTGGCACCAGTGTCACACAACACCTTTTCGAATGAGATCCCCCCAATTTCCACTGGAATGGTGAAGCATCCTGGATCGCTCCTCTTGATTGGAACCTTCTTTAGGAGTACCATGTTGCATTGCTCATGAAACTTGACAGTCGAATTCTCCACAAAATGTTTATTTTCGCTCATCAGTTTCCAGAGGTAGCGCATGTAACCTGGAATTTCAGAGAGAGCTTCAATCAGTGGTAAATTAATACTTACCTTCTTCAAGTTCTCGATAAAGCGCGAGAACTTGGAATCCTCTTTCTGCTTGGTGAATCTCTGAGGAAACGGCATCAGAGGTGTCTTGGCAGCTTTGGAAGTGGACGAATGATGCTGCAGATGTGGTTGTGTCGATTGGCCTGGTTTTTGGACTGCCTGTCGATCGATAGGGGGTGTGTTGGTCGACACACCCTCTGCAGTGCTGTCGATCTCCTCATCTGAGTCTGTGTCGACTGCCTCTTCTTGGCCTCTATGTCGATCGACAGGGGTCCTATCGATCGAAACAGAGGCCGGCTCTGCTGAGTTTTCTTCCTTCCCCCCAAACTTGTTTTGGGGCATGCTAGGACCTGTGTAGCTCTTTCCAGACCTCAGCTTCACAGCCTTGCAATCTTTTTGGTTCTTAGGATTTGTTTCGGTGGTGCTGGGCAGCTTTCCTGGGGTATGTTGCATCCCGATAGTGGTGGCAATTTGGCTCACTTGAGTCTCAATGATCTTGACGTGCTTGCCGGACAAATCCGCCTTGGTATTGAATCCTTCCACTTCTTTCTCGATTTTCCCCATTCTGTGGTCTGAAGCTTTGATAAAATTCTTGAGCACCTCTTCAAGGGTTTTCTTCTTCTTTTCCACCACTTCACCATCTTGCACCTCGAAGTCTGGAGGTGGTTGCTCGGCGGCAGTCGGCTTAGAGTATGAAAATCCAGGGTGGGGTCTCGGGTGGTAATGCTGATATCCCCCTTGCCGGTATTAGTTCTGATAACCTCCTCGATGTATGAAGTTCACATCGGCGATGGGGCCAACCTGTGCAACAGAAACACAAACAGCATTAGAAGTTAGTTTTTGTACCTCCCCGGTCAGTCTCTCGACTTCCTTCCTCAGCTTGTCATCCTCCTTTGCCTCAACAACTCGGATCTGTGGCCTCCTTGGATTCCCCCATTGTTGATCATGTAGGTCCATCTTTTTTAACAACTTCAGGGCCTTTTCCGGTGACTTGCTCATCAGTGATCCACCAGCTGCATAGTCCACTGACTTTTGGCTTTCCTCAGTCAATCCTCTGTAGAAGATATGGGCCTGCTCCTCGGTGACCAGTCTATGGCCTGGACAACTCCTCAGCAGCTCATTGAACCTGGTCCATGCCTCAAAGAAAGTCTCATCCATTCTTTGGTGGAACTTGCAGGATCTCCATCTTTTACTGAATAATCACTGATAGCGGGAAGAATGCGCTGAGGAACTCTGTCCGGAGATCAGCCCATGTCCGAATGTTGGTGCAGTCCAAAGCGGTGAACCAAGTCCGCGCCTGATCCCTGAGTGAGAAGGGGAAAGGCGAAGACGGATCACATCCTGGGTCACTCCGTTTTGCTTGATAGTTTCACACACCTCCATGAACATCCTGAGGTGGGTGTATGGATCCTCCACTGCTCGGCCTCTGAACTGGTTCTACTGAACCATCTGAATCAGACCGATCTTGAGTTCAAAGTTATTGGCGGTGATGCCAATAACGAATCCTCGTTTCCGGGTTGCGGTCTACTTCTTGGCCATTGCGTTGGGGTCCTCATCGTCTGAATCTTCCCTCTGAGCTCTCTCCCTTTCTCTTCTTTCGGCCTCGCGCCTTTCTGCTTCCCTTTCCTCCAGGAGTTGCCTCATGACATCCTTCTTGTGATTGACTTCATGGACCAACAATATGGCATTTTCCGGAGTAATCAATGGCTGATCGGTCTCATCCCCTCCGTTCCGATCATTTGGTTGAGCCTTGATGATGTCGGTGACTTGTTTGGCTTTTCCCTTCCTTTTTCTGATTGTAGGCTCGATCTCTGGGTCAAAACTCTCGAGTGGCTTGCCCTGGGTCCTTGTGTTCATAAACCTGCAACAAAAACAAAGAAAAACAAAAAAATCAGCAACTGTGTCGATCGACAAGGGGCCTGTTGATCGACACGAAGGATTTCTGCTTCTGTTTCGGTCGACAGAAGTCCTGTTTGTCGAAACAGAGGCCAAAAATCAGAAAAAATAGCAAAGCAGCAAACACAAAAAATCAAAATCAACACACCAAAAATGAAATCAAAAACAGAAAAACTTCAAAAATGAAAATAAAACAGTAAATAACAATCAAACTAAATTTACAACCTCAATCCATCAGATCTAAAAATAAATTAATATCTAGATTAATTTGACAAATCCCCGGCAACGGCGCCAATTTGGTGACTGCAAAATACAGTAGCAAATAATTTTTACACCCTAAGGTGGTCGATCCCACAGGGACAGTGCAACGAAAAACCCAAAGTACTAGCCACGATTCTTAGAACATAGAAGTTTGAGGATTCCAGAAAAGGGGTTCTGTATTAGAAATTAAAGATGACAATGCGAGAAATTAAAAGGTTTTGAAAACAATAAAGGAAAGCACAGATCGTAGGGCTGATTATCTAATCATCAACATGCAAATATCAATCAACTCAGCAATGGGGAAAACATAGATTTTTGTGGATTTAATTCCTTGGTTGGACAATTTAAATCCTAGATTATTAATTAGTGACTATCTCCTCTCGGTCTCAAGAACACCAAATTAGTCAATCTCATAATTATCTAATTATTCCTATGTAGGTTTCTTCTTGGTTGGACAGAAAACAAACATATTTAATTCTCTCTTCCTGTTAATAATTTTCATCTCTCGATCCATCAATTATTAACTGTAAACCTAGATCTCAATTCACCTCTCGGTCCTTCTTTTAATCTAGATTATAAAATTAAATTAGAGAATTAATCCATGCTTAGAGAGTTGATATCAATTAACATGCTTCAGAAAAGAAATCATAACCCTAGAACCTGTTAGGGTTCTAGCCACAAAACATGACTAGAATTAAAGTAAACATGTTATAAATTAACTTACAAATAAAGATGAACCTTGAATATCTTGTAAAAACTCCAAAGCTCAATTATTCTAAGTGCAATAATGCAGAAAAGATAGATATCAAAAGCCCTCTAATTTCGTGCCTAAGAGGTCCTATTTATAGGGAAATAAATTAAATCTTCAAAAGGTAATGGCTTGGGAAGGAAAAATCTCCAAATTGGGCAAAAATATGCCTTTCCAGCTTGCGTGTCGAACAACAGGCTGCCTGTATGTCGACACGGCTACAAAATCCTCTATTTCAGTCGACGGGCTGCCTGTCTGTCGAGACAGAAACCTCTGTGTCGCCCGAGATTCCTTCCGTCGACTCCTTCTGTGCAGTCTCACGGTTTTGGCCATAACGTGCTCCCGAACTCCGATTGACCTGATTCCAGTTGTGTTGGAAAGCTAACTCAAAGATCTTTCTATTTCCATGCTCCATTAGGTCAGATTGCACGTGTGGAAGAATTCGTGACTGTTCCTTTGAACATCAACTGCTTTCAGTACGGATTTTCAATGAATTCGGCCTAAAACCTGCAAAATCTTACTATGACAAGCATAACACCCTCTAAATAGTCTCATGCATAGAAATAAGTAAAAACATAATAAAATGCACTTGAAACAATGGAGAAAAATATAGATAAATGAGTATAAATATGAGCTTATCATCAACCTATTTCAAAGTTGGGTCAATTTCAGGTCGAACCCGCGAAACTTAATTAAAATATGGGTCGGGTACAAGTCAGTTTTGGGTCGACCTGCCTCACCCGAATGACCCGCAAATTTAATAAATTTTGATTCTATATTCTATTCTATTGTATTCGTGATTTCGTGTTAAGGTCATTTTCGTGTTAAACATGTCATTTTTGTGTTAAACAACTCATGCTTATTAAGGTTAAAATTTTCACCATGATTAAACAATTCATTTCAGATCACTTTTGGGTTGACCAGAACATAAAAAGGTCGGGTTCACATTGATTTTTTTGACGTGAAAACTAAACGGGTCAGGTTTGGGTCAGTTTCCGGTCGACTCGCATAACCCGAATTACCATACATAATCAATAAATTTAATGCTATATTTTATTATTTTTATTCGTGATTTCGTGTTAAGGTCATTTTTATGTTAAATAGGTCATTTTCATATTTTTTTGTGTTAAACGCTTATGTTTATTAAGGTTAAAGTTTTCACCGTAATTAAAAAGTCATTTCGAATTGATCTGAAAATAAACAGGTTGAATTCCTTTTAACTTTTCTGACTCGAAAAAATAAATGGGTTGAGTTCAGATTGACATGTAAATTGATACTATCAGATCGCAACCCGGATCCGATCCAATTACCACCCTTGCACTCTGACCAGTCCTAATGTGGATAAACTAATTTTATTTTTATAATGAAACTACGAAATTAAAACATGATTGAATTAACTAAGTTGAAAAAGTAAGTTGAGAATTGAAATACATTGAATCAAAGTTTGCCAAAATGCTTGGCGCAAACAATGGTATCATGTATAGTTTTTTCTGCATCAAATTTGTACTTAAATCCCAATTCCTGCAGCTTCGTTGCACCCCACTTTATTCCTTCTCTCTTTGTATCTTCAATCATCCTGCGATTCACATGCTTCAGGATTAGTTTATATTTCATAAAATCTGGGAGAAAATAATGAATGAATGTATTGTCTTAACTTACTCTGGAGGGATGGTTATGTGGGGAAGAAGTTTGTGAATGATGGAAGCAATTTTAGTGGATTTGAGGAAAGAATTGGCGACGATGAATCTGCCATTGATGTGGGGATGCTCCATGGAGAAGATGTGAGCTTCAACAACATCTTGAACATGTGCGAGTAGAACCACGGAACACGTATCCTCGAATACTCTCAGGTTTTTGTACTTGAATCCATCATTGATTGCTTGTGAAATCACGATTCCCATGCTGTAGGACAGGGAAGGCTGGATAGTGTCGCCGCCGATGAGTGCAAGGGCCAGGCTCACCACCTCTATCCCTTTCCCGTTGTACCCCAACACTTCCTTCTCCGCCAATGTCTTCGATTGTAAATACTCCTGTTCCATGTATAAAACACATATATAGTCAATCGGATTAACCCATTAATTTTTCGAGATTGCGTGTTATTTATTTTGGGTTTAATTGGGCTGAGACTTTTTTTGATTAAAAAATCTTGATCTTTACCTTAATTTATCGATTTTTGGGCTAATCCATCGGGTTGACGAATTTACAAATTATTTTTATTATTTTTTCATTTCATTAAATATTTTTTCACTTCAATAATCGTTAAAATAATAAAATATGTACAAAATATTTATTTTATCTGTAAAAAAGTTCAAAATACACCACAATCTTTATATATTCATATATTTGAATATTAAAAGGAGAAATTATGGATACCTATTTTGTCTATATAGATAACAAAAATCTTCAATTTTTTAAACACATCACAAAAATTTCCAAAGAACATTTTATCTGTCAAATTCAGGCGGCATTCATATTTTTCAGAAAAAAAAAAGAATTTTTGAATTAGTTTATAATCTTGGAATGA
Organism: Plectranthus barbatus; assembly: GCA_026898455.1. Taxonomy (NCBI): domain Eukaryota; kingdom Viridiplantae; phylum Streptophyta; class Magnoliopsida; order Lamiales; family Lamiaceae; genus Plectranthus; species Plectranthus barbatus. Next base: position 224,150 of record JAPKLW010000936.1, on the reverse strand, counting down.
TTTAAATAATTTTTTAAATCTGGGCTACTTGTTCCTACCTGATTCCTACTCATGTAGCATATCTAAAAATTTAATTAATGATACAATTTAGAAAAATATTAATAATGACATCTTAACCTGATTTCTACCGAATTTTTGCCCGATTCCTACCCAATTCCTACAAAATCTCTACCCGATTCCTACATGGTACAAAATAAATAAATTATTAATGATAACATCTTGACGTGATTCCTACTGGATTCTTACCTGGTCAAAAATAAAATAAATTATTAATAATAACATTTTGACCTGATTTCTACCCTGTCAAAAAATATAAATTATTAATAATGTCATATTGACTAAATTCCTACCTGTTAAAAAAATAAATAAATTATTAATTATAGCATCTTAACTCAATTCGTAGTTGGTCAAAAACAAAATAAATTATTAATAATAATATCTTGATCCAGTTCCTACCTGGTCAAAAACAAAACAAAATATTAATATTATCATCCTACCCGATCTTTACAAATTTCACAAACATTCCATTTTGACCCGTTTTAAAATATCTTTTTAGATTTAAATTATATTTTCAAGTAAAATATATTTAATATATATTTTTGGTAATGATTTCATCATCTTCACAACAATAATTACATCGATTTCATACGTAAACAAATCCCATGTAAAACTTTGTACTTTTGGGTATTTTTATGATGTGTTAATAAGAATGAATAATTTTATGATGCATTTTATTAATTTTGGTATTTCAAATAATTTCAACTATTAAAATATGTTATTCTATTATTTATCATAAAAATATTAATAAAAAATCTATCGGACCAATCCATCAATTTTCGGGTTCAGTCTTATCGAATCTCGGGTTATTCGGTTAAAAATATTTTCGGGCTAAAATATGTCAACTCTAACCGTATTTTGGCTCAGGTTAATCGGGCCAACGCACAAACTTCGGGCTAAATTGACATCTCTGATTCATATGTATATTATTAGCATGGGCAATTCTGTACACAACTTCAATTTTTCTCTTTACACCTAACTAACTTTAAATAATAAAAGTGATTTGTGTTCCTTTTTTTTTTTCAAAAAAAATAAATAAAAATAATCTAAACATTTTTTTGTTGTGAAGTTTATTTGTTGCACTTCTTAATTTTCATTTATTCACACTTGTTTTCCTTCGTAATATAATCAAAACGAATTTTTCTCTCAAATAAATAATGAACTCATCTAGATTAATTACTGTTTATATTTTTTTTTTATCTTTTTTTATATTTGGATTTCTTTTACTCTGCATGTGAGTTCAAATTAAATATGTGGCTACATCTTTATTTCATTTAAGAATTTTGTTTAAAACTATTATCTTATAACAATCAATCAAACTATTATATTTAGTAGCCGAGTGGAATCTGTGTTAGGGAGGGTTTAGGTTGATAAGTTTGATAATAGTTGTAATAATATAGGAGCATAAAATTTGCTTAGAGAAATCTGTTTTGATCGGATAGTTGTTTTTTGGAAAAACAAAGTAATTTTTGAAGCGAGAAAATTGGCTGTATTTTATTCAGTGAATTTTATATAATTAGGGTTATAGAATAAAATATTCTTAAGAACTTTATTACTCCCTCCGTCCCGTTGAAGTAGTCCCACCTCCCATTTTTGTTTGTCCCATAAATTAGTCCCACTTTCCTAAAATGACAAACTTTTTCACACTCACCAATATAATATTAATTCCACTACGCTCACAACTCTTAATCTCCGTGCCGAAAAGAAAAGGGACGGAGGGAGTAATATTTTAGAGGCTGTGAAAAGATATTTAGGAGTTGTGAATCACTTATTAGCATAACTCACATCTTCCCAAGAAAAATGAATCAATCAGTACTTACAGAGAACATTCCAAAGGTGAGATTGAGAGGAGTCCAGCAATTCTCATCCATGACATCCTTGTAGCCGGATCCGTCGTCTTTCAAGGGCGCGGCGGCCCCCGTGGAGGAAGTGTAGATTATCCTCTTCACCGTATTTGATCTCATGCAGCTTTCCACGATGATCCTCACCCCGCCCACCGCCGCCTCAATAGAGTTCTTGAACTACATGATCATTCTCTTTTTTTTGAGAAACAAATACATGATCATTGCATTAACATAAAAGGAGAGAGAGAGATGAAGACCTGAGAATTGCCGGCGTAGTGCTGCGAAGGCGTAGCCAAGTGAAACACAAAGGCACAACCCTGTATAGCAGCCTCGAAATCAGCAGGATTGTAGATATCGGCTTCAAACAGTTTCAATCTTGTTTCAGCATGAGCTAGCCCTTTCAGTAATCCCACTTTTGAAGCATCGTCTTCACATGAATAATCAATCGAAATAATAAGAAAATGAAAAGGCCCCCAAGAAAATATTATTATTAATTAACATTTGGAATGAAAACATGATCATATACTTAAACTTCGGAGGGTAGCATGAACTGTGTAGCCCCTTTCAAGAAGAATCTTGACGAGATAGGACGCTATGTAGCCTGCACCTCCAGTCACACAGACCTTCACACTTTTCTCCATCTTCTTGATTATTTTTCTTTGAGGTCTATTTAGTTGATTGATAATCTATCAATATATATAAGGGAGCGGATTGGAGAGAAAGTAAGAATATTGTTTGATTATATTTACCATATTGTTTGATTGTGTTTTAGTTGTCGCTTGATTAGATCGAATGGATATAATTTATTCTCTCTTTTTTTTCTCACGACATTTTTTCTCACCCGATTTCATATACATATATATATATAGGGATGCGATCTAGTGAGAACTACTCTTACCATAAGAAATAAGAACCAATTCTCGCCATTGATTTTGATGAATGAACGCTCAGGATTTTATTAAAATTTTCGGGCATTTTATCTAAAAAAACCTGCATTATAGGGTATTTTTGTCATTTTGTACTTATTTAAGATTCTGTTTGCATATTATATCTCGACATGCATTATATATCTAACAAACATGCGTTATATGCATAAGAAACAAGCATTATATACCTAAGAAACATGCATTATATACCTAACATTCATTATATACCTAACAAACATCTTCCTGCATTATAATATGACATTACTCTTATTTTAAAACAATATTACTATCATTATACGACATTACTTCCTCTATTATATATAATATTACTTTTATTTTAGAGAAAAATTATATTACCTTCATTATAATGCATATGTTATTACTATTTAATAACAAGTGCAAATATAATGATGAATGATGATTTCGCTGAAATAAAAATGCTGCATTTTATCTATCATATTCTGCATTATATACAATAACTTATTGCATGATATTGTGCAACTGCATTCATTATATAAGAATTTGTGTACTGTTACGAGAATTATGCATATTATACATGATATTACTTTTATTTTAGAGAAAATTATATTACTGTTGGTCCCGGTTTTTCAGAGTATAAAACGTTACGCAGCGGAAATAATGTTAAGTGTTTTCTTGCACGCTACTTACACACAGCTGACAACTGCCAACTGGTCAGCTGGTGCTGGTTACTCAGTACGCAGCTGACAACTGAGACCTGTCAGCTGGTGATTCAAAACTTAGAATATTTTAGCCTTGTTTGCACAGTTATATATCAGTTTCAGGATATACTCCAGCACTTGAGTGCTGGGTTTAAAATATGAATGAAAGACAGAAAGCTGATAAATAACAAAGGATTTTTATAGTGGTTCGATCAATCGATCTACGTCCACTCTCCAGTCGAAGCACTGGAAATTCCACTAAGAGTAATCAGGTACAGGTCTCCTACGATCTATCTCTAGCTGGTGAATGCCTCGTCCACCAGTTCACTAGATCAACCGCTCCCGGTCCTGGATCCTTCTTCAACTCTTCACAGCTAATGGAGTGCGAGCACGTCACTTCAACCTCCACAGCTAGCTAGGGGTTTTAGTTCTCCCAAGAACGTAACAGTCTCTACGACAGAATGCCCGTAATAACTCAAGTGCTGGTAAGCACAGGAGCTGCTGTGAACTCTCTCGAAGGAGAAAGAACACCAAGTGAGATCTATAACTTACAAGCTTAAAGCTTGAAGTCTCGTGTTTGATAAATCAACACACGGAAAGCCTTATGACAAGCCTCGAAAGTACTTTTTGCGTCTTTGCAATAATTTCAGTTCTTTCGGTGGTTGAGCAGATTCGTGGATTGTGGAATACGTGGAATCTCGGAATCTAATGTTTGAATGTTGGTGGTTGCGACGTATTTATAGCCGCAGGAACCAATTCAAACTTTCTAGCCATTTGGACGCATCCGGAAAGGTGTCAGACCTCGGATGTCCTTCTGACGGCGGCAGGTATGTTTTTCCGGAAAGGAACCATACCTTTGACCGCTTTATCTGACACAGATCTCTTTGTGTCAGAATGGCTCTCTCTGTCAGTCCGAGGAATAAGACTGGCGTCTTGCGACTGATAGACTTTAAGTTATCCTTCCTTAAAGTCATATTTTGTCAGTCGATTCCTCAGAGAATCTTCTTTTTGTCTCTACTACGCGGGGAGAGAGAATCTGGAATTCTGCTGGTAACATCTGACTGGTAGATCATACTGGTGATCTTGTGCTGGCAGTCTCTGCTGGTGACTTGCCCTGGCATCATCAAAGTCTACCAAAAGTCTGGATGTTAATTCTTCTCGGAATCTCCCATGACTGGTGAAATCACCGCTGGTGAATAGTGTAAGAACACGCATTCTCCTGGTAAGGTTTGTCAGCCGCCTGCTGATGAAACCCTTCCCAACTGGTGAACAGTAGCCAGTCATAAGCGCTTCTCATGCTGGTGAACAGTGTCAGCATGAGTCTTTGTCAGCCGCCTGCTGATGAAACTTTTCCCAACTGGTGAACAGTAGCCAGTGGTGAGCGCTTCTCATGCTGGTGAACAGTGTCAGCATGAGTCTTGATCAGCTGCGACTTACAACTCAAAAGACCTAAACAGGACTTTACATTTAAGACTAGAGCTATGTAGAGACAACTGACGCTGGTAGGACTTAGGATTTGATCCACCAAAACTATAATCTAAACAAGTAAGCTACTGGGGGAGGAAACCTTAGACAGATTTCCCAACAATTTCCCCCTTTTTGGTGCGATCAAAGCCTAACCAGCGAGCACTCAGCTGATGAGGAAAGTTACAAAGGATTTCAGGGTTTTACAAGTGAAGCCTATCAGATCTAATCCCATGAAATTACTTCCTCAACATCAGCTCTAACTAAAAAAAAATCTTCCCCCTCAACTAAGGAAAGATATTGCTCGTTTAAAAATATGGAAATTAAGATCAGAGCAAATAAATTTAACATGCAAGATGAGTGCTGGTGCTGATTACACTGGATGTGTAAATTCAGCTGGTAAGTAAAAACTTAGACAATTGTTGGACAATAAGAGATTGTCATCAACTTGTCAGTTAACATTCCATTAGAGATTTAGCAATTACATGTACAATGAATGATAACTGACTAGTCTAACAGATTTACTTACAAAAACATAAAGAGACTAGACTATGGCCTGGAAGATGATCCTGGTGACTGAGTTCGAGCACTGGTTAAGGACCTCAGGATCTCAGTAAGAGCAGCCATGTCTTCCTCTCTCTTCAGCCTCCATTCTGCAGCAATTCTCCTCTCTTCAGCTGCAAGGCGTTTCTCCTCCTCAGCAATTCTGGCTCTCTCCTCTTCAGCCAGTGCTCGCGCCCTTTCCCCCTCTTGGATCCGCGCCAAAAAGGTGGAAACACCGGTGGTGACAGATTCAAGGCGCTGCTCCACATGCTCTTGGAAGGAGGCAAAACGCTGATCCATCCTGGCATCAATGTATGCAAGTAGAGGTGCTGGAGGATGGATCTCAGAGAGTGGCTCCGCTGAAACTTCCATGGAAGTGGAAGGCGCATCAGGTGCGGTATCAGCCATCTCTGGTGCAGACGCAGCTGGTACCTCCACTGGGGCGGGCTCCTCCGCGGGCACCTCAGCTGATGCTGGTTCCTCCGCGAGCACCTCGGCTGGTGCTGGCGGGTCTTGTACAAAAATAGGTGGGGCTGTGAAAACCACCAGCTGCCAGTCCATATGATATGGGACAAGATCTCCCATGACCATTGGAACAGGGGGGACGGCAGTGGTCAGCCACCAACCTCTCGAGGGATCCTCCTCCACTATGTGGTCTACCAGCAGAGAGCTGGCAGCCATGTCAAAGAAGATAGCAAAGTATGGAGGGATCCTGGGGAGAGTGACAATTACCCTAATGCGGCGGAGAGCGTATATCAGCTGATACCCTCGGCTGGTGCTCTGGAACTGGAGGAAAGGTAACTTCGGTTTTGATCGTGGAAGGCCTGAGGATCCAGTCAGCTGTCTGTAGAGAGCAATCTTCTTCAATCGGCATTTGATTCGCCTGATAGACAGCTGGTGGTGGCCTTGGGCTTCAGTACCCATAAACGCATTTGCCCATTCCTCCTCTGCTCGCCAGTACCCAAGCCCGAGCCTGGCATACAGCACTGCGTGCTCCTCAACATTTAGCTTCCGCTCTCACCAGTCGAAGATCCTCCATCTCCGGAACTCCTGGAACAGATCTGCATCAAAAACGTCAGCCAGGTCGCCAAACCTGGTGACTAAGTCCTCATCGACAGCTCGCTCCACTTCAGCTGTGATATTCTCAGCATATTCATAAAGAGAGAGGTTGAAGTATTCCACTGGATGCAGGGGCAGGCACCAGTCGTAGATCCTTGAAGCGTATATTGACTGGTGGGGGAGACCGCTGGTGGGGATAATGTAGAATGCTGAAGGCTCCGGCACTCTTGAATTCTGAAACGCCAGGTTCCCGCGGTGCTCCCACCTGTGAATCCCTATGACCCTCGCCTGAAAAGTATCTTCATCGATCAGGTCATGAAGGTGGATACTCAGCATGTAAGAACTCCTCTCTTGACGCACACGAGGCGCTGATGCTGGTGTGGGTGCAGCTGGTCGTCCAGAAGATGATGATGCTTCTGAAGGGTGTGGACGACTGGCAGCTGGACGAGCCTCAGCTTCAAAATTTGGGAAAAGATCCCTTGGCTCCATCCTCTGCACCCTGGAGTGATGTACTACTGGTGGCGATTCCTCGTCGGGAATGGTGATGACTGGCGCAGTTGGGGCAGCTGGCTCCTCACCAGTAGTCTCCATTTCAACTTCTTCCTTCTCAGCTGGGGCAGCTGGTGCCTCGGCCCTTGGCACCTCTACATCATCAGAATCTGTGCTTATATCTGAGAAACTCGCCAGTTTTTCCGGGGTGGTCGCCCGCTCAACAAATTCTCCACTGGCACCCCCTTGCGCGGCCAGTGGGACTTGAACCACATCCTCTTCTGGTTGATAACTTTCAACCAGGGAAAACACATCCTCCGATCCCATGTCCAACAGGCGCGTAAAGGATTCATCTGGTAGGATCTGGCCCGGAGCTAGTGCTGGTGGCACAACACTTGAAGTCTGGGCAACAGCCCATTTGCCCTTGGCAACTTGTTGCATTTGCTCCGCCAGCTGCGCCTGACGACGGGATTTGTGCTCGGCCTTTACTCTAGCAAAGGCTTCATCGCGGGCTGCTAGCTCAGCCTCCCTTTTTCGCTGGTCGGCCAAGGCCTTCAGCCTTGCCTGAGCCTGCTTCTTCCTCACAATGGAAGCTTGTTGATCCCTCTTGGCTTGCTCAACCAACCTCTGAGCTTTTGTTTGGACCCTTTTCCTTTTTCGGGTCATTTTTTCTATCGTCTCCTCCTCAGTCAGTCCAAGGATGGACTTCTTGACTGGTATAGTAATCTTCTTTGATTCTGGAGCATAGATGACAGCTGGCTGGGGCTGCTGGGACTGGTGCAACTTGGGCTTCTTCCTAGGAGAAGACCTGGTGACTGGCACCTGAGCTGATGAACCAGTCACTGCTTGCTCCATCTCGAGAAATGAGGATTCCACCTCATACTTCCTCTTCATTTCTGCCTTCGCCTCAGCTGTCAGCGGAAGAGCTACAGCTGGCACGGCCTCATCTACTGGTTCTGACTCCTCCTCAGAAACTTCGTCAGCAGGGTCCACAGCCTGCTTGCCTCTCAGCCGTTGAGGCTTCTTGTAGTCTGGGCCAGGAAGTTTGACCTTGGTGGCTGGGATAAAGTCGGACCCGACCAGTTGCTCCCCTCGGTCGATCCGGTCTCCCATCTCCACCTCCAGAATGTGGCTGATTCGCAGGCCAAAAGACACTGCTTGGAGGAATCTGCCGTCAGTCTTGACTGTGCAATTCTTCTCCACATTCTCCAGCAACCGGCCGAAGATGAACTCGGCCCAGTTTCCATATACGCCATCCACCAGCGCGCACATGACGGAGAATTTCTTCAGGCTTAGTTCGGCATAGGAGCCGACCTCACACTGGAGCATGCGCACCACAATGTCGCATACCATCTGCCAGTATTCGTCCATCTCTGACTTCTTCATGCCAGTCTTGAAGACAGTCACCCCCTCCTTCTTCCATTCAGTCCACCTCCGCCTGAACTCCTTCGTATCATCCTTGCAATACGTCGCCACCTCCTCACCAGTACTCCTCAGCCCAAAGAGGTTGGCTAGGTACTCTACATCGATGGTGATCAGGTGTCCGAACACCGATGTGGTGAAGGATTTCCTGTCGTCAGCTATTACCGCGCGAGCATAGAACTTGGCGACCAGATATGGGTGGAAGTTCCTGGGGGTTGCCGTCAAGTATGATCGGAGCTGCTCATGGTCGATCATTTCCATGAGCTCCTCGCCGAAGTGTTTCTCGGCTAACTTATCGTTCAAAATCTTCTCCTTCTGGACTTGGGCGGCTCTGATCTGGGAGTTGGAAAGGAGATGTTGGGTGGCCTTTTTGTTCAACTGAACAAGTTTATTGAAGGGATAGGTATAATCTATATCTTCTTCTTTCACAATGCCAGTGAAGGTAGGCATGTGTGATTCGGCTAATGGTAGGTCTAGATCCACAGACTCAGTGGAAGAGGATGATTTATCAGCAGCGGGGTTGGATGAAGATGCCATGGTTTCAGGGAATAAGTGTTTGGAAATATTAAGGAAGATGAACGGAAAAATGTTCGAAAAATTTGAAGGAATGATAAGAGTTTTTCCGATCATGAATGAAGGCTATTTATACTGGTGCCATGCTGGGATGGATGGACGAGATGAATTCGTCAAAAGTGGGGATCCACGGTCATCAGCAGGCATGATTCCCTGTGGCGACGTGCGTGGTCGTGCTGACGTGGGATGGTGCGTGTAGCTGACATGGCACACGCTGATTGGTCGCGAGAGTGCTTTTGACTGCGCAGTCACTGTGCGCATTAAATGTGGCATTAAATGTCGCATTAAATTCGAAGATATGCACACGCAATACCAATTTTAAACCTTTCCCGCCATTTCTGCGACAGCTGGCACGACTCTTGGACTTCAAGAGAACGTCAGTTGAGAGCTGGGACTCAACTGGTCATCCGTAGTATACATGGTCATCAGTAGTATACGCCAGTCGCATACTTCCCCCTGCCAGTATGGCCTTCTTACCAGTCGACAACTGATACTCACAACTGGTTCCCGTGTACTTAGACAAATTGAGAGCTAGGACTCAATTTTCACCAGTCGTTGATATATCACCAGTTGTCTGCTGACAACTTGAAAGATTGAAAGAATTGAGAGCTTGGACTCAATTCATTCCGCATAATCTTCTCTTCACTTCGTCATCATTGCTTGGAATTGGGAGCTGGGACCCAATTTTACTTCGACTGATGGAACAAGTTCTGCCAGTAGATACCACCTGTGGTTTTGAGCCACCACTAAAGAAAACATGAAGACTAAGAGCTTGGACTTAGTCTTAATCAGCATCCTTCAGAAAATCAAGAACGGAATGAGAGTTGGGACTCATTCTTCCTCAACACTAGGGCTCGCATCAATCTCCATAAGACCGAGTTTGATGCACAACTCCTTGAATCTTGCTTCTGGCAAAGGTTTGGTGAAGATGTCAGCTAGTTGATTGTCGGTTCTGATATACTCTACGCTGATATCCTTCTTCTCGACATGATCACGTATGAAGTGATGTCGGATATCTATGTGCTTGGTCCTAGAGTGATGAACCGGATTCTTTGTTATGCACATAGCGCTGCTGTTGTCGCAATAGATGGGTACACAACCAGTGTCCACTTCATAGTCTTCCAGTTGTTGCTTGATCCAGAGAATTTGAGCACAGCAACTGGCAGCGGCAACATATTCAGCCTCAGTAGTAGATGTAGCAACTGAGTGTTGCTTCTTGCTAAACCAGCTGATTAGCTTGTGTCCTAGAAACTGACACGTACCACTGGTACTTTTTCTATCTATACGGCATCCAGCAAAATCTGAATCTGAATACCCAATGAGTGTAAGCTCATCATTCCTGGGGTACCATAAGCCAAGTGATTCAGTTCCTTTAAGGTATTTCACTATTCTCCTAGCAGCTTCCATGTGTGACTTCTTTGGATTGGCTTGAAATCTGGCACACACTCCGACTGAGTATGAAATGTCGGGTCTGCTGGCTGTCAGATAGAGAAGTGATCCAATAATACCTCTGTAGCTGGAAGGATCAACCGATTCTCCTTCTTCATCAAGAAAGATCTGGCAACTGGTGCTCATCGGTATTCTGAGAGCCTTAGTCTTCTCTGGGCAATATTTCTGAATTAGGTCCTTGGCATACTTCCTCTGATTAATAAAAATTCCATCAGCTGACTGCTGGACTTGGAGTCCTAGGAAGTATGTTAATTTGCCCATCATACTCATCTGGAATGAGTTCTGCATCAGTTGAGAAAACTTCTCACAGAGAGACATATTCTTTGACCCGAATATAATGTCATCGACATATATCTGCACCATTAGCATATCATCAGCATCCTTGATGATGAAGAGAGTTCTGTCGATCTTCCCTTTCCGAAATCCATTACTGATTAGGAACTGTGATAGCGTCTCGTACCAAGCCCTGGGCGCCTGTTTCAATCCATACAGGGCCTTTCTCAGCTTGTACACTTTGGTACCTACTTCAAAGCCTGGAGGTTGTTCGACATATACTTCCTCCTTTAGCTCGCCATTCAAGAAGGCGCTCTTCACGTCCATCTGGAATACCGTGAATCCATGATACGCTGCATACGCAAGGAACAGCCGTATCGCCTCCATTCTTGCAACTGGTGCGAAGGTCTCGTCGAAGTCGATGCCTTCACATTGCTTGTAACCTTTGGCGACTAATCGAGCTTTGTTTCTGATTACAGTGCCATTCTCATCTCGCTTGTTCTTGAAAACCCACTTGGTGCCAATCACTGACTGATGTGATGGTCTCTCTACCAAGTCCCAAACATTGTTGCGAGTGAATTCCGCAAGCTCTTCTTGCATGGCATTAATCCAATCAGCAGATTCTAGCGCAACTCCTATGGAAGTAGGTTCCACTTGAGAAATAAAACAAGTCAGGAGCGCACTGCCGTGTCGAGTCTGAACAGAACCTTCTGGATCACCGAGAATAGCATCGGATGGGTGATTTCTCAGCAATTTGGGAAGATGAGAATCTGCTGGCGTTGGTTCTTCTGTCCTGATGACTGGTGCTTCCTGAACTTCACCAGTCGGAGCTGCAATTGCAACTGGTGGTTGACCTTCACCAGTCGGAACAGTCTCTTTGTCAGCTTCACTCTCTGACTGATCTCCTGATCCTTCTGCGATATCTACATCGTCAGCTGGTGTATCCACTCCAGTTGGTTCACCGTCTTCTTCTGGTTCAAAAATTCCAGACGGAATTCCCCCTGGATTATTGCCAGTTCCACTCAGGGTGATTGAGTGTAAGGTCTCAGCAAGGTCAATTGCATCACCGACCCTCCCGGATTGCTGATGGGCAACCGAGGATACTGGTTGTGAAGATGATCCAGTCATAGGTCTAGTCAAACCAGTTGGTTGAGCATTGGAAGAATTCCTGCCCAACTGATCAACGACATCATTGACCTCAGGAACATCTTCAGCCAGTTGTCGTAATGTCCTGCGCACTAAAGTAGCTTCATCAAAAACAACATTGCATGTTATTTCCACAAGTTTGGTGGTCTTGTTAAATACTCTATAGCCCTTGTGAGAGGGATGTCCATATCCGACAAGGACACCCTCATCAGCCTTAGGCGAAAAAGCATTTAACTTCGACTTACCATTATTATGGACATAACATGGTGAACCGAAAGCACGAAGATGATCTATAGAAGGCTTACGACCAAAATAAACTTCGTAGGGAGTTTTCTTGAGTCTGTCGTTGATCCCGCTTCTATTCTGAGTATAGCAGGCCGTCACCAACGCTTCTCCCCAAAAACTCTGTCCTAAGCCGGATTCTGCCAGCATGGACCGGACCGCTTCTTTCAGCATCCTGTTCCTACGTTCTGCCAGTCCATTCTGCTGCGGTTGCCTTGGTGCAGATCTTTCATGTTTAATGCCGGCTTCCGCGCAAAAATCCATCAGCAGACTGTTGCAGAATTCCGTCCCATTGTCTGACCGTATCCGCTTTACCATAGCTTCTCTCTGTTTCTGTGCTTTGACAATCAAATCTGGAAGAATGACTTTCACTTCATCCTTGGTTCTGAGAAGCTTTACCCAGGTATAGCGCGAGTAGTCATCGACTACCACCAGCGAATAACGTCTCCCTCCAATGGTTTGAGGTGCTACTGGTCCAAAGAGGTCCATATGTAGCAACTCGAGTACCCGACTGGTACTGGGGCAGACTGGCGACTGGTTCTTGAAGGACTTCTTAGTTTGCTTGCCCTGCTGGCATGCTTTGCAAATCCCTTCCTTCTTGAATCCTCCCTTGGGAAGTCCTTCCACAAGATCATGCTTGGCCAGGTAGTTGATAGTTCTGAAATTCAGATGACTCAACCTTTTGTGCCACAGCCAGTTAGTTTCCATAGTACTGGTGGCCACGAAGCATGAATCTGTCTTCCCACTTTGCCAGTCAACGGTATAAAGTCCTCCGTTCCGAATACCTCTCAGCTTGATCTCGCCAGTCTTCTCGTCCTTGATCTGGCACTCTGATTTCCCAAAGTGAACTGTGTAGCCACTATCGCACAGTTGACTGATACTCAGGAGGTTGTGCTTGAGAGAGGTAACAAGGGATACATTTATAAATCTGACATCGTCCTTCTCGATGCAGCCCTTGCTAATAACTCTGCCCTTAGAGTTATCACCAAAAATAACTGGAGGTCCTTTGACCTTGATAAGATCTGCAAACAAATCCTCTTCACCAGTCATGTGAGCTGAACACCCACTATCTAAGATCCACTCTCTCGACCTCTGAAGCTGTGTTGCATGATCCTATACCTGCAAGAAAGATAAAGAATTTATTTAGGTCCCCGATCTTCTGCGGGTCCTGCAGGGTTAGATCGCTGAATGATTCCTTTTGGAATCCAGACTTTAGTGATTTTCAGCTTGGTTTTATCCTTGCTGATATCATCAGTAGCCTTTCCCTTCCTTTTGAAGTAATGCGTGAGTTTGGTTTGGGAAGGTGTGGCTGTGTGTGTAACTCCTTTGGAAGTATTCTTCCGCTGAGAGTTTCGGAAATATTTTTCCGGTTGTGTGTGTTGCCTTCGTGGTCTCTGGAAGTGTGGACCACCATGGCTAGCCTTCACAACCCTTTGAAAAAACTTGTGATTGGGCTCGGACCTCTGATAGGTATTCCTCCTATCAGGTATTATCCTTCTCTCAGAATTATTCTGAGATTTGGATCCCTTGTAAGTATGCTGGTGATTGGCATACTGACGAGGTTGTGTGTGAATTCCCTTGACAGCTGGTGCTGGCTGTCGGATTCCACTGGTAGCTGACGCTGACTTCATTGCCTTAGAATTATTCGGCTTAGTCTGCGTCTTAGGGTGTGCTGGCGTCCTGTCAGCAGAGGATTTTGCCAGTGGAGGTTTTTGTCGTGATGACTCACCTATGAATCTGGTCTTATTATTCCTGTGCTGATCAGCCATACGGGACTTACTTGTATTACCAGCTGGTACTGATGCATTTACCAGTTTGCCCTTACCCTTATCAGCTCGAAGTTCGGGTTGGTTTATGCTCAAATCCTTTTCAAATCCCAACCCGGATTTATCAGTAGGCTTTATCCAATGAGATAGAGCCTCTTCCAAATTCTTTGAGCCTTTGTTCAAATGATTTATTTTATTTTCTTGCTCAAGGACAATCTTTTGAAAGGTATCTCTCTCAGTTTTTAAAATTTCAAAATTTTTGAGCAAATCTGAGTGAGTTTCTTTGAGAGTGGCTAACTCTACACCGAGTGACCTAGATTTTTCAATCTCATTGGTCAAAATAGAAATCTGATCTTTTAGCGAGGTGTTTTCGCTAGCCAAGATATTCTTTATTTCGTAAAATTTAAGAAATTCTTGCTGAAGAATATCTATGGTGACAGCCTCTGAGTCGGAGCAATGCAACTCAGAATCGTCTAGAATGTGTGCAGACATGATATGCAATGAGGGAACAGATTGTACCTCATCATCAGCGGCAAGTGCTCGTTCCCCCTCACTGTCAGCACATTCTTCATGTGCTTCCTCTCCGAAAGCTACCATCAGCGCCAGTAGCGCTTCCTCTTCTGATTCTTCATCTGACGCATACTCTCCATCATCATGGTCAGGTATATCAGGAACCTCTGTCCTTGTCAGCATGGCCTTAGCAACGGCCTTGGATGCACGCTCTTCAAAGAGCTTCTTCAGCCTTTCCCGCTCATCTTTATCCACTTGTGGACATTCAAATTTAAGATGGTTAGGGGATTGGCACTGATAACACGCGCGGGGAGCTCTATTAACGAACTTTCCATCAGATGAGCTGAGAGAAACTCCCTGTTTCGCCTTGGCTTTCTCCAGAAGAACAGCCAATCTCTTCATTTGTTGCTCAAGATCTGCGATAGAGCTCTCGCTGCCTTTTGAGTTAGATCCCGATGGGGATGGAATCTCTTTCTGCTGGTTGTGCAGCCCAGCAGGTCTGTCAGTGTGGAAAGGCTTCTTGTGCTTCCACTTGAAATCCCTCTTGACGAAGTAGGCTTCGTCTTGTGTTTTGATGCTGGGAGATCCAACGGTCCGAATGGCTTCATTTTTGTTAACCATTTGGATATCCCACTCATGTGCTTGGAGCTGAGCAAATAGCTCCTTGGGAGTCATCTTGGATAGATCCTTCTCCTTAAGAGATGTGGTCTTCACAAACCAGTCCTCCTTGGGCATCTTTGACAGGATCTTTGCATTAAGCTCTGCATTCGAGTACTCCTTGTCCAAAGACTTCAGCTCGCTGACTATAGCATTGAATCTAGCCTCCATCTCCTTGATGGTTTCACCAGTCAGCATCTGGAATGACTCGTACTTGTCCACCGCAACTTGCAACTTGTTGCGCTTCATCTGATCTGTCTCCTTACAGAGACTATCAAGGTAGTCCCAGACTTCCTTGGCGCTGTCAAATTGGAGGGCTTCCTCCATCAGCGGATCTGGAAGAGATGATAAGATCATATCGAGAGCAACGGAGTCCAGCTGATTCCGCCTTCTGTCTTCAGCGTTCCATTCTTCTGGGGGCTTTGGGATCTCAGCAGCTGGGCGATCTCCTAGCTGGTGTTGTGTCTTGGTGATCTCGATCGGCCCTTTCTCCAGCACGTCTTTCATCTCCGGATGGACGCTTTTCAGCTGAATGAGTGACCTCTTTCGCCAAATATCATGCTTGTCCGGATTGTAGTTGAGCAGCTTCGGGATATTCATCTTGCGTACCTGAGCTAAACAACAGACAGACAAAGTGGAGTGCAAGGAAACTTGGATCTCGGTCCTAAGCGACTCAGTGTACGACCAGTCTAGAAAGACCGACCGCGCCTGATACCACTTGTTGGTCCCGGTTTTTCAGAGTATAAAACGTTACGCAGCGGAAATA
>JAPKLW010000936.1:141763-193244 GCA_026898455.1 Plectranthus barbatus | reverse complement strand
ATTTGATCAACTCATTTTTATAATTTCATAGGTAACTTTGTTGTTCATTAACTATTATTATTTCGTAGGCTAGTTTGGTTGCTCATATATTTCCTAGGGTTGGTTGGTTCACCCATCCCTATTTTCTAGCCTTAACCTTGCCCATGTGATTTTTTTCCCGAGCAAACATGATTATATGAGATATTTTTTACTGTCTTCATCGGTCTGATGAAATATTCAATTCGAATGGTTAAGTCATATTAATTTGATTAATATTTATTGTGAGGTTGTGACTGTGTGATTGGTAGAGCTGAAAGTTTGTGATTTTTTTCAGCTGCAAAATCGCCTAAGTATCGAGGATGAGGCAGTGTGGTTGAGAGTGTGAAGAAAGTCGTGCTTCACTCTTAAAGAGTCGCATATTACTCAGTTGAAATTGGCGTGCTCGTTTAAAAGAATGATGTGGACAATTCTTATAGGTGGGTGTGGTTGTTAGTTAGATAACAAATAAAGCAGGCAGCTCAACTCATCTTCATTATTCGATCTAGTTTTCTTCTCTATTTTTGAATTGCAGGAAGCAATTGTATCTGGATTTCATTGTATTCTGTACTCCTCTAACCCAGTGATAAATAAAACACTCCTTTAATCCTCCGTGGATGTAGGCTACGTGCCGAACCACGTAAATTTCGGAGTCTTGTGTTCTTGATTTTATTCTTGCATAAGCGATTGTTTGGTGTTGTCAACGATCAGATTTTTGTGTGCGGTTCCATTTCGTAGCAGTGGCACCATCTGTGGGAACGAGGCGCCATTAATTTGATCTTCGGAGAAGATGCATTATGCTTGTTGTTGCCATTTGGAGTTTATACCGGAGAAAGTAAGATTGCTTATGCTTCTAATCTTAGCTTTACATTTTCTGTGAATCAGGATTTTTACTGTTAATAATCACACGGGGGCTGCATGTTAAGTTGTTTGAAGTCTCTGTAACTACATCTGGTTGTTTCTGCTTGGAGTCTTTGTGAGTATTTGTGGGATTTTGTATACTAGTTCATTCTCTAGGATTCTAATCGGAGTTGTTAAGGGCCCTATCTGTTTGTTGATATTTCTATACGGATCAAGATAATTAATCTTGTGAGTGATGGCTACTGGTAAGTTTGAGATTGAACGTTTCAATGCCAAGAGCGATTTCGGTCTTTGGAAGCTCTAGATGAAAACAATCTTGATTCAACAAGGCTTGGAGGAAGCCATTGTTTACAAACCAGATACATTTAAGACAAAGACGCAGGAGCAAAAGGAGAAACTATTAAACAAGGCAAAGAGCACCCTAATACTAAGCTTGGATTATAAAGTTTTAAGAGAGGTGTCCTAGGAGAAGACAAGTCTGGATGTTTGGAAGAAATTGGAAAGCCTATCGCAGACAAAAACTCTTGCCAACCGACTCTATATGAAACAACTATTGCACACATTCAAGTTTGTGGAAGAGAGGATTATTCTAGACCAACTCGATGAGTTCAGTAAGATCATTGATGAATTAGATAACATAGGGGTCAAACTGGAGGATGAAGATAAAGCAATACACCTCCTTAATGCTCTCCCCAAGTCTTATGCAAATCTAAAGGATGCATTACTCTATGGGAGAGCTACTACGATCTCTTTGGATGAAGTTGTTTCAGCTGTTAAAAGTAAAGAAGCTGAAAAATTCTCAGATAACCTTGGTTATGATCCTTTAGGTGTTGGTCATATGATCAAGAAAACATAAGGGAGCAAGTTCCAAAAGAAGCCTATGGGAACCAGCAAACCAAATAACTATGGGAAACAAGTTTATCCCCTAAAAGGGACTCAAAGGTCTTTAACTTCCAGAAGAAAAATTAGGCATTCTCTCAACCAATGGAGATCCAGGCTCAAAGCTTACAATCATAATCAAGAACCTGCCATTATTGTAAGAATGTGGGACATCTAACTAGGGACTGCCCTATATTAAAACTGAAAGGGCAGCAAGGTCAAGGACATAACACAGTAAAGTCACTAGATATCTGCCAGGATGAAGTACTTAATGTGTTGCAAAACCATGCCGATGATGGATGTACCCAAGATTCGGGTTGCTCCTTCCATATGTGTCCAAGGAAGGATTGGTTCTTGGAATTGAAACTCCAAGACATGGGTACTATAATGTTTGGAAACAATAATGTGTGTAAGATCGAAGGTATTCACAGCATTCCCATCCAAATCACAGAGGAGAGTTCAAATTAGTAAGTGATGTCAGGTACATTCCTCAAATTTAAAAGAATTTGATTTTATTGGGAACTTTGGAAGCCAAGGTCTTCAAGTTCATTGGAAACGAAGGTTCATTCACTATATGCAAAGGAGATGTTGAGGTACTAAAAGGAAGAAGGGTACATAGTATATATTACCTTTTAGCCAACACTGTCATTGGATAGGCAGAAGTGGTAAATGCCACAGATATCAGATCATGGCACTTGAGGTTAGGCCATGTGAGTCAAAGGGGGCTGCATGAATTGAAGAAGCAGGGTTTGATTCAATTCAATGATGCAGCAGAACTAGGTGAATGTGAGCAATGTAACCTGAGAAAGAGTAAGAAGCTATCCTACCAAGCAAGTCAGAAACAGTCACTACATCCATTGGAGTATCTTCATGCAAACTTATGGGGGCCATCTAGAACAAAGACTCTAGGTGGAGGAAGGTACTTTCTATCAATAATCGATGATTATACAAGAAAAGTATGGGTGAATGTTTTAAGGACTAAAGACCAGGGTGCAGACAAGTTTAAGGAATGGTGCAATTTTTTGGAAAATGAAAAGGGCCTAAGGATAAAACGCCTTAGGACAGATAATGGGATGGAGTTCCTATCACATGAGTTTGACTCTTTCTGCAGGAGTAAAGGAATTAAGAGGCACATAAGTGCTCCCCGCAACCCACAACAAAATGGGGTTGTGGAGAGGATGAATAGGACCCTCCTAGAGAGGGTAAGATGTCTGTTGCTCAGGTTAGGCAGGTCCAAAAGATTCTGGGGTGAGGCACTAAGTACTGCATGTTATTTGGTTAATAAATCACCATCTACTGCTCTTGATTTGAAAACTCCAGATGAGTTTTGATTTGGAATTAAGCCTGATTATTCTTATCTTTTGCCTTTTGACTGCCTTGTTTATGTCACTACAAGGCAAGATAAATTGGATGCAATGGAAGTGAGATGCGTTTTCTTGGGATATCTGACTGGAACAAAAGCCTACAGATTGTGGTGCATCAAACCAAACCAAGAAGAGATACTTCTCAGCAAGGATGTGGTTTTTAGTGAACACCACATGCTATTCTTGGAAAAGAAGTTCAAAGAAGTTGTTACTAAATGAGAAGAGGCTGCTGAAACTTCAAATGAACCAGCAAATATCAATTTAGATTCAGAAATGAAGGCAGAGAAGTCTGAAGAGCATGGTGTACAAAACCTTGAAACTGTTAAGCAATCCACCTTGTAAAATTATTGGTTGGCTAGAGACAGAGTGAGGTGGGAGATTCACCCTCCATGAAGATTTTCAGAGGCAGATGCAACTTTTCGGAGCCTCAACATTGCAGAAAAGTTACAACATGAGGAATCTAAAGACTATAATGAAACATGTAGTGGTTAAGAGAAGGATTTATGGCTCAAGGCTATGAATGATGAGATGAATTCATTAAAATAGAACAAGACATGGATACTTGCTAACAGACCCAAGTATCAATCAATATTTGGGTGTAAAATAAATCTTTAAGAGGAAACTGGAAAACACACAACTACCATAGGTAAGATTTAAGGCCCGTTTGGTTGCAAAGGGGTTCACACAAAGAGAGTGAGTTGATTATACTGATGTTTAGTATCCAGTGGTAAAACATACATCCACAAGGATCCTACTTATTTTAGTTGTACAGATGAATCTGGAACTGCATCAACTAGATGTTAAAACGACATTTCTCTATGGTGATTTGGAGGAAATTTTTTATATGGATCAACCACCCGGATTTGTAAAATAAGGGCAAAGGGATAAGGTTTGTTTGCTACAAAAGTCATTGTATGGACTTAAACAAAGTCCAAGACAATGGAATCGAAGGTTTGATTCACATATGCTGAAAACTGGTTTCTCTAGATCTGGTTTTGATAAATGTGTTTATCTCAAATCAGGTTGTGATTCAAGTAAAATCTACTCATTATTATATGTAGATGATATGCTTCTTGTTGCGATACACATATTTGATATTAAGCAGGTGAAAGCAGATTTAGAAAACGAATTCAACATGAAAGATCTAGGAGAACCCTGCAGAATTCTAGGCATGAATATCCAAAGCGACAAAAGTGCAAGGAAACTCAGATTACTACCAGAAGATTATCTGTATAAGGTGTTGTAAAAGTTTGGTTGCAGACACTACAAGTCATTGGCATTACCTCTCAGCCAAGCTATGAAGTTAAGTGAGTCCATGAAACCAGATTCTAAGGAAGAAAAGAGTTTATGAAGCAGATCCCCTACGCAAGTTTGGTTGGCAGCTTATGTACATGATGATATGTACAAGGCCTGACATTTGTTATCCAATCAGTATGACAAGTAGGTTCATGTCATGTCTTGGAAGAAGCCATTGGAATGCATTGATTGACATTGTCCGATACTTGAAAGGTACTCATCACCTTGGCTTGTTGTTTGAGAAGAAGGAGGAAGGAAGTTCTGACCCTTTGCTTGGATATGTCGACTCTGATTTTGCTGCAAGCATTGACACCCAAAGATCACAAATAGGCTATGTGTTCACTTTATTTGGAGTTGCTATTACTTAGAAATCCAGGCTGCAGTCAGTTGTGGCACTATCTACAACTGAGGCAGAATTCATGGCCATAATCGAGGCTATTAAGGAGGCACTGTGGCTAAGAGGAATTTTAAAGGAGCTGGGAATGGATCAACAGGAGGTAAGTGTTATTTGTGATAGTCAGAGTGCGTTGTGTTTGTCTAAACATCCTGTCTTCCACGATAGATCAAAACATATTGATGTAAAGTATCATTTTGTGAGAGACATAGTTGATAAAGGGTTAATCAAGTTGGAGAAAGTATCAACTCTAGATAATGTTGCAGATGCGTTTACCAAGGTGATTCCTACTGCTAAATTCCAATATTGCTTGAAGCTTATTGGAGTCTGCTGAGTTGGTGTTTCGAGTTTGTGTCCTGTAATGAGACTCTTTGAGGGGAATAAGATTGTGTTCAATCACAAAGTCAGGAGGAAGATTTGTGAGTTTGTCACAGTGTGATTGGTAAAGCTCAAAGTTTGTGATGTTCATGAGCTGCAAAATTGCCTAAGTATCGAGGATGAGGCAGTGTGGTTAAGAGTGTGAAGAAAGTAGTGCTTCACACTTAAAGAGTCGCATATTACTCAGCTGAAATTGGCATGCTCGTTTAAAAGAATGATGTGGACAATTCTGATTGGTGGGTGTGGGTGTGGTTGTTGGTTAGATAACAACTAAAGCAGGCAGCTCAACTCATCTTTATTATCCAATCTAGTTTTCTTCTCGGTTTTCGAATTGCAGGAAGCAATTGTATCTGGATTTCATTGGATTTTGTACTCCTCTAACCTAGTGATAAATAAAACACTCCTTTAACCCTCCGTGGATATAGGCTACGTGCGAACCACGTAAATTCCGGAGTCTTGTGTTCTTGATTTGATTCTTGCATAAGCAATTGCTTGGTGTTGTCAACGATCAGCTTTTTGTGCGCAGTACCATTTCGTAACATTTATGATACCACATATTCAGGAAAAAAATAATTAAGAAAAGTACGAAATTGTCATAAATCCAATTATACAACGATTGATGATACGAACAGGTTCAACACCCAATTTCTCAAAATATATAATAGCCCAAAATAGGGAAAAATATATCAGGATAAACTAGAAAGGATTTTACCCCACAATTAAAACCAATGCAAATTCTAAAAAAACAAACTCCAAATGAAGGAAAAATGGGTCCCTCAAGTGACATTCTATATGAATTTGTTTTATTATAATCTCTTCATTTTACACAATTCCGCAGCTTTACTTTGACATATATATATGCATGTTTTTGTGCCTTCTTCAACTCTGAAGAGTAAGGAAAAGGCAAGGAGTAATTGTTGTGGGTTAAAGTAAAAGCTCCTCGAACATGTGAAAAACATAGAGAATGGCTCCGGGCTGACTATCAAACCCGAAAGGAACGTCCTTTGCTCTATAGTTGGAAAGAATGACCATTGCCCTTTGTCCGAAAGCTAAGGGTCAGGCATAATTCGGAAGGAGATCTGACCTGAGCAGCCAAAAATACCTAAGACATAAATTCTGGATGATTTCTTGTAGTGTTGGGATTGTAGGGTTGATTTATGGCCAAATATCCTCCTCCACAATATTAGTTATGATTCTAGTAGCCACCTTGGTTGACATAATTCACATCTACAAACTGAGGATTCACATTATTTTGGACTAGCTCAACAACAATAATGGTTCAGCCAGTTTCCATCTTAGCGAAGTCCTCTCGGAGCTTCTCTATTTTAGTCATAATATTCGGTTGTTCAACAACATGTTCAGCCATTTTCACATGCATCGACCTCTCACTCGGCCACCAATAACTATTCATCTCAATGTGTTCTATAATTTCCATGACTTCAGTTGTGGTCTTTATCATCAAACATCCTCCATAAGAGGCATCTATCAATTAATTAAAGAAGCAAATTTGTTGCTCGGTGGCCAATCCATGTCGAGGTCATACTCATAGTAGATCTTTCTAACACTCCCAAACGTCGTGTAGTGGCTCGCCACTCTTCTTGGCAAATTGAGTGGTCTCAGCTTGTTTCTTAATAGTGAGGCTCGGTGGAAAGAACTTCACCAAGAACATTGCTCTCAACTCTTCTCAAGTGCCAATATTTTCTCGATCTAGTGAGACGTACCCAGACTTGGCCTTGTCCTTCACAGAGAATAAGAAAAATCTCATCGTGCTCACATCAGGTCCTACACCATTCTGCTTTATAGTCTCACAGACCTCCGAAAATTGCTCAAATGAGCATATGGAACTTAAGTTGCCCGGCCTATAATTTTTTTTGTTGAACCATCTAAATCAAACTCAGCTAGCTCAAAGTTGTTAGCGTTAATGCTAGCTCTGAATCCTCCATAAGAGTTGTCGGGTTTTAGTTGGAACATATTCTGAATAATGGTAGGTTTCTAATTATCAATCTGATTGTCATTTTGTGCTTGTTCTAGATTGTTGTTAGCTTGTGTTGCTTGCATTAGTTTCATGATTTTCGTCATGTGATTCACCTCTTGAACTAGCACAATTGCTTTCTCTTGTGCAAGCTATGGATTACCGCATGGTGGATTAGGTTCAGCCACATCAAATAATTGGTTTTTTTCAACATCTTTTGATTTGCTTTCTGTTGAAGTTTAGTCTCAATATCTAGTTCGAAAAGGAGTTTGCTATTGGGTCAATGAGATTGTGGATCAACATAACTGTAGTTGGACAAGTCTGGGTCGATTGTAGGTTGACAGGAGCAGTTCAACGAAAGTAGATCGACGGGAGTAGCTCGACAGGACTGTAGATCTATCAAACTGGGTCGATGAAAGTAGTTTGAAGTCATAGTAAGTCTAACTGGAGAACTGCGAGAGCTGCTGGATATGGAAAAGATATGGTGTATCTAGTTTCCTAGTTTGGCAAGATTTAGCCATATCTTTTAGGATCTAGATAGGTATTAATCTATATAATATAGATTATGATATATATAATGTCTTTACCATATCTATTGGTCCCAAAATCAAAGTACGTAATATGCAGCGGAAGTATATGAGTTGCAGATGTTCTCCTAAATTGATTGTAAGCGAGTTCAAGGTATAAAAAAATGTTAAGCATAGGTCCAGTAGTTCTTTAAGTAAATTTCACAGGATATACACATCAATACTTGGACAAGTGTTGAAGGTTTGAAAGTCAGTTTTGCAAAACTTAATAAAAAAGAAACATTAATGAAAAAGTAAAGAACACAGGATATTTTATAGTGGTTCGGATCTAAAAATTCTACGTCCACTCTTCACACATTTGGTCTAGAAAATTACTAAGTATAATACAAGCCTCCTTACGATCACTGCACAACCCGTCGGCGCTCCATCCTTCGTTCTGTTGTGGTCTCTTGCCTAGGAACTCTCTGTACCCTTAGCCTTCAAGTTGAAGTGATGACGGCACCCCGCAGCCTTCTTCCCGGTGGTTGGATGTTTATTGTTTTTTCCATAACTCAGGTGGTTGGCAAAAGCCCATGAGAATCTGAATCCCAGAGTAGGAGACTGATTGCTGTGAATATATCTTAGAAAGATATATTCACCAAAGAGTAGTTTAAGCTATAAAGCTTTAGCCTCGTGCTAAGAGAGAGTAGCACAAAGGTACAACTTGAGTCAGGAACACAAGTCTCGTGTACAGAAACAAGAAAACGTAGAGAGCTTAAGTAATGAATTAAGCAGAGTGTGAGCTTAGATATGCTCTTCGTTGTGCGTAATTTGTAACCTTTTAAGGTTGAAGTGCAGACCTATTTATAGAGAAATCCTCGAGCATTTTGAACTACATGTTAGACACATTAATCCAGTCCTTAGACACATGGAGAATGACGTCCAATCATAGCTCATACCATAGGTCTGCTCTGCTCTGCGCTGCTCTGCTGTGTCAGTGTACTTTTCCCTAACTTTGTGTCAGACTATGTTTCAGTTCGAAGAACCCAAGTTTGGATTTTCTCGTACTGACTTTAACTTAAGCAAGGATATGTCGGCTTGATTTTCTTTGTGTTTCTCATGGTTACAAGGTAGAGGCTCTCATACTGACTTCCCATAGTCAGTATAGGAAGCCCTCATATTGATTTCCCATAGTCAGTATGGCGATCCTCATACTGACTTCTCATAGACAGTATGGTAAACCCTCATACTGACTACTCCTAGTAAGTATGGTAGTCACTATACTGAGTACCCAAACTCAGTATAGGCGTTGACCATATTTGGTGATACCAAGATTCATGCACGTACACTTCTTCAATTCTCGAGCATTTCCTATGCTCGCTTTTCAGCCACTAAGTTCTATTACAACTCGGTCGATCCTATACAAGGATTACAGTTTTTAGAACTCTATAGACTGAAAAGCTTACTAAGATGACTTTTACAACCTTTGACCCACCAAAATATAAAGTAAAGGGAGGATTTCTCTAACAAAAATCCTAACAATTTCCCCCTTTTTGGTGTGGTCAAAGTCATCCTTATTCTAAGCTGATGAGGAGTGAAAGACTTTAGAGTTTTTACAAGTTTGACATTTAGTCTCATAAACTCAGAAAAGTTCCCCCTAAAATTCAACTTTGTACTTAAGATCTTCTCCTTATAATTTTGGTGAGATATTGCTCGATTGATTTTTACATTTCGACTCGATACTAAGTTGCTAGAAACTAGATCGGCTTGAGCTTTGATGCACCAAAACATAATGAACAAACATTGACAACAAAGGGGTATTAATATATCTAACAATATTCCCAACACTATTCCTCATGGGTTTGACATCCTGTTATATAAATTTATTTGTCACTGTGTCTATAATTAATCTGTGGATTTCGCAGTGATCGAATTGGCGTCGTTGCTGGGAATTTTTAGATTTTATCCAGTTATTAGTTTATTTTGGGATTTGCTTAATTGAGTTGTATTTTAATTTTCTTTTCATTACTGTTTGCATGCATGCGTGTGTTAAAGTTATGTCTCTGTTTTGATCGATGTCACATGCGTTGGTCGACATAAAAAAAAAATTCACGTCGGTCGACATCAGCTAATTTTCTGCACTTGTTTGTTTTCTCAAATTGTTCATGAACATGAGAGCCAATAGCAAAGAACTTGAAGTCTTTGACCCTAAAATTGAAGCATCCTGCAGAATAAGGAACAGTAACAAAGCAAGGGAAAGAGAAGGAGAAAACAAAACAATTACTAAGATGAAGCATAATCAGAACCCTACGAACAATTAGAATCAACCAAATGAGCAGAATCCCAATCCCCAAACTGAGGGATTGCAGATAACAGTTGAGCATGCGCTCCTACTCATACAAGAGATGCATCAGATAAGGGAGCATATGAGAGAACTGATGTTGGAGAGAATGGCTGGGCAAGGCAACCCGAATCACAATCAGATTGTGCTACAACCAAATCAGCTAGATGATGAGGAGCCCAATGCCATGGAAAGGAGATACCGGTTGCAGCCCAGTAATGATGTTTTTGATGTTGGCATCAATGCCAACAATTTTGAGTTGAAGACTTGACTGATATAGATTGTTCAGCTGAACTAATTTGGGGGAAATCTGTGGAAGACCCTTATGCCCACTTGAGGATGTTCGTGGAGATTTGTGATACTGTCAAGTAAAACGGGGTCAACCAAGATGTTATCCGAATAAGACACTTCTCATTCTCTTTGAGAGACGAGTCCCAAACATGGTATGTTAGACTGAACCTCAACACTATCCGGACTTGGGAGCAATTGAGAGCCGAATTACTCTCAAATTTTTTCCCTCCCATGGTGGTTATTAAGAGGAAGGCAGCCATCACTCAGTTCCTTCAGTAGGCCGATGAGTCACTCATGGACTAGGTTCAATAATTTTTTGAGAGCTTGTCCGGGCAATGGAATCGACACCGAGGAGTAGGCCCACATCTTTTACAATGGGATGTATGAGCTTATAAGCTCATATTTACACTCAATTATCGCATTATTGTCTTCTTTCTTTTATAAATTTTTAGTCATTTAGGTTAAATAATTATGCATGAGTATGTTTTAGTAGGTATTATGTTTGTGGTGCTTGGTTTTGCACGAAAATATATCAAAAGGGAGAAAAATTGGAGAAACGATGAAGAATTCCACCACAAAAGTCTTTGTTTTGACTGACACACATATGTGTTGATCGATACATGTGTAGAAGCCAAAAAAGTGAATGAAGGAGTCTACGTCGACCGATGCGATGTGGATCCATATTGGTCGATGTAGAGGTGGTGTTGAAGTCGATCGAAGCAACACTAATGTGGAAGATTCATGTTTACCGATGCCAATCCATGTCGCTCGATGCAAATATGTTGGTCGACTAAAACATGATTTCCAAGATTTTGGGTGTGATTTGAAGGGAAATTACCATATCTAACTTATCCCTAAAGTTCAAGACCTCAAGATATAACCCTACTATTATAAAACCCCAATACCTTTCGAAAAATGGTTTTCTCAAACAATAGATTAAAAAACTACATTCGGTACACAAGTTAATTTCACCACACTTTTTCATTCGGTTCGACAACATCAGGGTTTATAAATTTATTTGGTTCGCTGTCTTGCAATAGTCTAGAAGTTTCCAGTGATCATGAGCACACCAAGGTGTTGGTGGATACCTCATCTAAAGGGTCTATAATGGGCAAGTGCACGGTAAATGCCATGAAATTGTTCGAGAAGATAGCATTGCATACTCACCGATGGTCAAATCCAAGATAATACCATGCCAAGGCAGTGGAGAAGATAGAAGGAGAGGACTTCCTGAAGGTGGAGATTGAGAAACTCCGAGGAAACATGGACAAATTGATTCCAGGTGCATCTATGGCTGCTGTAGCACAGGTACAAGTTAACCCCACAGATGTGAGTTATGTGAATTGAGGGGGACACCAAAACTAGTACCGATAAGGGAGATACCAGCATTACCCTCCTAGAGGCCACCCTGGCTTCTCTTACTCTAAATTCATCAAGGCCTCAGATCATAGAGTTGGAAAATTGGAATAATAAGTTGTCCGTGTAAATATTAAGGTGGACTGAATGGGAAAGCACATGCAGATAATCAAAACTTAAGTGAGCCAAATTGCCAACACCATTGGAGTACATCACAAGCAAGGAAAACTTATAAGCACCACATCCAAAGAATCAGAAGGAGTGTAAAGCCATAACTTTAAGGTTTGAAACGAGCTACAAAGGTCCAGAGAGGCATGAGGACGAGTTTGAGGGTGATGCAGAGGAAGATCTCTCATGGGATGCCTCTGTTTTGACTAACACGCATCGGTCGATGCAGAGGATCAACGTGCGAGTGGTTCAAGCAACATGGAGCAGGAGTCGACCAGCAGGGCTTTGGCTAAGGTGCACAGTCGATCGACGCACCCTGCATTGATCGATGCACGCTACCAAGTGCAGCGACCAATACACCTCAAATTTGGTTGAAACAGAAGCCTACCCAGAGTGATAATTCAAAAGGTAAAGAGGATCTAATTGCTCCTATGCCTATCCCTCAGAGATTTGCCAAGTAGAATGAGGATTCCAAGTTTGCTAATTTGGGGAGAACCTAAAAAAGGTAAGCATCAACTTACCTTTGATCGAGGCTTTGAGAGAGATTCTGGGGTACATGAAATATATTTGATAGCTGATGAGAGAAAAGAAACAATTCATAGATAACTCGGCCGTTAAGATCCACGAGCAATGCAACCTGCTATTTCATAAGCACATGCCCATCAAGAGGAGCGATCTAGGTTGCTTCTCAATCCCAATTGAGATCGGGGGATGCACGTTTGAGAGAGTATTATATGATACTAAAACAAGTATCAATCTGATATCGTACTCCATATGCAAGTGTCTCAATATTGGAGAGATGAGGCCCATGACGATCCCACTACAGATGGCAGACCGCTCTATGTCGTGTCCTAAAGGTATACTTGAAGATGTACACATTCGTGTGGGTCATCTTATCTTTCCTGCAGATTTTGTAGTGCATGAGATGAAAGAAGATGCAGCCATGCCTATGATTCTGGGGCAAGAGTTTTTGGACACCAGTGCAGCTTTGATTGACTGTAGAGGCGAGATCACACTCCGTGGAAATGGTGAGAAGATCACCTTTGTCATTGTCAAGAGCAAGAAGTAAGAGGAGTGCAATCGAATCTTAGTGGAAGAAGAATCTGATGAACAAAAGGAGGCGGAGGCTGAAGATAAAGTTGTCGAGCTTGAATGGAAGCAAGGGAACGAGATGGCAAAACTATCAATTACATCATCTCTTCCCGAGCTCTTTACTGTAATTCAAGATAGGAAGATATACATGATGGATGCTAGAGGTCGTCGTGTGTGGACCAGACCCCCTTGGTGGTGATATTAGAGGTATTGTCAAGCTACAACGTTAACTAAAGCACTTGTTGGGAGGTAACCCAACTTTTACTTGCTTTATTTTTTATTTTGGCTTTATTTTTTCAATTTTTTTTATTTTAACTTTGTTTTGTAGATTAAAAAAAAATCAGAAAAGTGTCTCTGTTTTGACCAAAGCATCTAGCATCGGTCGACATATAAAGATCGATGGTGCTGCACTTTGATCCAAGAGAGTGGTCGACAAGAAGGCTCTGTGTCGTTCGACACCACACATATCAATCGATGTGGAGTGTCAGTTGCTAAAAGTCATTGTTGCGCGAATTTTTTTGCTCTAGGAGATAAAAATAATGATGTCTGAGATCAACTACCATGTATAGTTCCCACTATTGTCTAATTTTCAAACTTATTCCACTCTTTGAGTTGTAAAAAAGTTTGGGGGACGTGGAAAAGAGTTGGAACTCTCTATCTTTTATGTTATTCTGCTTTATGTAAGGTTTTGTATACTAAAAGCATTAATGTCAGTGCGTATACATTCAGTTTTATCTCCTATCTGTAAATAAACTTACATGCGAGAACAACGGTATCCTCTTATCTCGTCGATAAGGAGATCATACGACGTGTAGTAGATCGCAAAAGAACGTATGGATTGCTTGATCTAGCAAGATATGAATATTGTAATCACAGTCGAGAAAACTTTAGGAGAAGTCTGTCGGTGTAGGCTGCAGCATAGTCAGATATAAGTGATTTATCTTGATCATTTGATATGCTGGTACGTGCGGTTAGTCATTGATCAGACCACAGTGAGGTGTATTCTTCTTTCTAACTTCATAGAATACAAGATCTTGTGTCTTGATTAAATCTAAACCCTAGCGAAGGTTTAGGAGTATGCACGGGTTGACTGTTGTTTTGACTTACCATGGTGGAGAGCCTGAGTAACCTGCACGTATACCAACATCTTGGGTAACAACAACTTGTGTAGAACGTAATGACGACTAGAGTTAGATTACCATATCCGAGTAATAGGATGGGGACATTCCCTGAGGAGCTCAATAAGGTTCGTCGTGCTGAAGTCTTGCAGGTTGATTAAGTTCAAGCATAGACGATAATGTTTGAGTGGTACTACTCAGGAAAATAAGTTATTAATCAATTATGTGAAGCATGTTAGAAGCTCTAATTAATTAATGAATGTCCAGTAACCTTAAATATGGGAATTTATCAGGTTAATGCAACCCATTCTCATAACGTGGTGATAAAGGGATAGGTCAATATTAATTCTGTGGTGAAAAAGAATTAATATTAATTAATTAATTATGTCCTGGGTTGTGGACATGAGAATTAGTTAATTCAAAGGCCCACTTTATTATTTGCATTAGGTCTCGGGTCTAGCCCAACATAATTGCTTAATGGAGCCCATTAGGGTTTTAACCCTAATACTATAAATAGCTCATTCTCCTCTCAGATTTTAAGAAGTTGAAAAAAATAGAAACCCTAGAGAGTGAGAGAGAGGGGTGGCACCACTGTGCTCGGGAGAAGGAGGAATTCGACTCTGTCCTGCACTGTGCAATACTCACTAGTAACAGGATTGGAAGCAAGGGATACAGATCTAAAGACTTAATCTGGAAAACATATTTCTTTTTTCTTTTTCTATTTCAATTAAATCTTAAGATTAATATTGCAAAATATTAATTTCTCATTCCAGAAATTTAATTGATACGCGTGGTGGAATCGAATTCAGATTCAACACGACTTAAATCCTGATTTGCAAATAAAAAGGTATTCCTAAAATCCACTGCATTAAATTCATAAGAGCATGCTAGGATTTTAATATCGATTGGTAATTGTTTACAACATCCATGAACGATCTGGGCTTATTTGGATTTTTTGATTCAATTCACGACAATAAAAATCCCTACACTTTCTGCATTTAAATTTATACCTAGGAGTTTTTTTAAAATAATTTATACAACTTTGTGAGAAATTGCGACATTTGATTCAACCCGAGCATGATTGTGAGTTTGAAATTGATTTAAGGTTGAATTTGAATTAATTTTGAGTGTGGTTGGACTGCCTATGAATGTAGAATACAAAATGATGATACTTGCACTTTCATGCTAATTGATACTTGCACTTTCATGCTGATTGAGTTGATTTCAAATTGACTATAGAAGAAAATTCTAAACCCTTGTGTGAGAATATTGAGTCTTATTCGTTTGATGTGAGACTTTTACGTATGTTTTTATTTCTCTAGAACTAGCTTCTTTTCTATTTCGAGACTGCATAGTGTGCACAAGTTTAGGAGATGATATTAGGCCATCTTTGGTAACCCAATAACTTAAACATTGTCCTTCATAATATAATTGACCCTAGATAGCCACTTTGAGCTTTTACAATTTTTCTTTTCTTATCTATGAGTAAAAGAAAATTATTGTCTCGCTCGTGTCTTGAGTTGTGGGTACACGGGGTGGATTGATAGTGAATTGGATAAGAAATTCCAAATTAGTGATTGAAGCAAAGTTGTGTGATAGAAAAGCTCAAAAGAAAATTAGAATTCTCGTAAAAATAGAAAGATACTAAGTGTCTAATAAGAGCATAAGAGATTCGAAAGAGCTAAAAAATGAAGAGTTCATTGATGTATTTGAGAAGATAAGGTGGATGATGACATAAAGTTGTTTGAAATTATTGAGAGTCATGAACTCAATTTATTTTACTCACTTGACCATATTTCCTTACCTTGTCAGAAAAAGCCTTCATTACAACCTAATGAAAAGTCCTTTTTGATTCTAGACTTGTGTGTAGATTTAAGCGGTGGGGATATTAGAAAATTTGCAAGCCTGTGATAGATACTTCTTCATATTTGTTTTGAGTGTTTTCATTTAGTTCTAAACACTTGTGTGATGAGTGATACACTTCTTATGAGCCTTCCACGGTTGATGAATTTTCTATCTCTTCAAACTGCGTGTGTAATGTGGATATTCAACTATTGGTTGTGATGAATCTTGTGGGGCATTGCACTTTTCAACTGCATGATCTTTTGATTTATTATTGCCTATTGATTGGGGATAATCAAATGTTCAAGTTTGGGGGTTGATAATCTCATATATTTGCTCACTTCTTATTCTTATATTCTATTATTTTATGTGGTTTCGGTTAGTTTATTACTCCCTCCGTCCCGCCTCATTAGTCCCATTTCCATTTTCGTTTATCCTGCGGAATTAGTCTCATTTCCTAAAATAGAAAAAGAATTTCCTCACACCAATAAAATATTAATTCCACTACATTCACAAACATTGGTAACTGTGCAAAAAGCAGATGAGACTAATAACCCAGGACGGAGGGAGTATTATTTTATGCATGAGTCTATATTATTAGGTATTATGCTTGTGGTAGTCGATTTTACGGGAAAGCAGGTGGAATTTGGAGAAAAATGAAAAATTGAAGAGGAAATCCTCTTGAGGGCTCTCAGTTTTGACTAACGTGGGGCATTCAGATCAAAATAACCATTTTGACCGGCATGTGGCATTCGGATTGACGCAACCATATCAGTCGATGCTGGGCATATTGACAGATGATGGGCATGTCGATCGACACGGAGATAAAAAACACAATTCCGACTCAAATTTGGTGATTTTGATCATTTTTAGCCCAAGATCTTTTGAGATACACATCCACCTCTATAAATACCTTGTATTTTCGAGTTTTATCGTCTTTCATTCAACATTAGAGTTTTTAGAGTTTTGAATAGTTGGAGATTTAAACAATCTTTATTTTCTTGTAAGTTATTTTCATGCAAGTTAATAATATGTTTTCTTTTGGTTTTCTATCTGCTATGAGTGGCTGGAAACACTAGCAGGTTCTAGGGTCTGTACAAACAATTCAAGATGCATGTTTAGATTAATTAACTAATATTGCTAGATTTAATTATCTGATTTAATTAATTGAATCTAGGATTAATGATGGATCGAGATATGAAATTTATCCTAGGTTTATTGTTATCTTTTGAAGGATCGAGATGTGAAATATAGATAATAGGAAGAGGTAATTAATACGATTTATTTATGTCTTAAACAGAAGAATTAATTGTAAGATTTATATCTATTGTTCTTATGAGATTTACTAGTATTTTATTCTTGAGACTCACAAGGTATAAACAGTCACATATTAGTAATTTAGGTCATAATTGTCATACTCAAGAATTGCGATAATTAATCTGATTTCCAGAATAGCAACTATTGAAGATTTATGCATGTATCTGGATTGCATGTTTACCCTAGAATCCGTGTCTTTAAATTTGCTTTCCAAAACCCTATAATTTCAGTTATTGTTATCTTTAAATTTCAAAACCAACATCAGATTTTCTATTTACTCAACCAATGAATTCTGAAATTGTGATTAGTACATAAGGTAGTTTTAATATACAATTCCTCATAGGTTCGACATCCTGTTCTATAAATTTATTTGCCAATGTGTATATAATTAATTTGTGGATTTTGCAGTGATCAGCGAGTTTGGTTATTTAATCAGATTTACGTGTACTTCAACACTTAGAGAGTGTTGAGTATTAAAATCCTTGCAAGAAAGTAGATAGAGCGATAAAGGTGAACAAGGATTTATAGAGGTCCGGACACAAAAGTCTTGCGTCCTCTCTTCAGACTGTGAGTCTGGAAATCCACTTAGCTTCAGTTACAGGATGGTCTCGCGATACATCGCTAGCTAGTAGATGTCAATATCTACCAGTCCACTAGCTCACTCGTACAGGCCTCTACTTCTCAGAACTGGAGTGTGGACACACCCTACTGCCTCCTTGTGGAACTTGGGATCTTTTAAAGTTCTTCTCTGAACTGTCGAACTTGTGGCTAGATGCCCGTAAGAATCACTATTGGAGATGTGCAGTGACTGTTGTGTTCTTACTTGAAAAAGTGAGATTACCAAGAGATAACTCGAGCTGGAAGATTACGAGTGTCGTATCCAAAGATGACACATGGTTGGATTAGAAAAAAGCCTCGAAGGTTGAAAGCTTGAGTTTGCAATTTAGCATAGTATCGTCGCTTTCTCATAATTTTCGGTATATTACGTTCAGTTTTGGTCGGTAACCTCTCTTCTGAGGGAACTTCGTCTATTTATGGGCGGAGTGGAAGAGACTTGAATCTAGATTCATTGAGAGACATATTAGATGATGTTCAATCCGGCGCCTCTCTTTTATGCGAAGGACATAGTGCTTTTCCTGAAGTTTAGCACTTGCTCCGTCCTTTTTTTGACAATGGATGTTGACTTGCAGCTTTGTGTGAGAACGACTCTGCCAGTTCGAGGAATCGCAACTGGTTTGCAAGATCTTCAGATTTTAAAGAATCTCCATTCTTAAAATCTGGCTTGTTAAGGATTCATCTGACTTATTCTCTTTGTCTCTATGTGGAGTTAATATTGTACTGAAAACTGGAGTTGATCCAAGCTGGTGTCATTGGCCAGTTTCATGAATGTCTGTTCCAAACTGGTAGTCAGTTCTAGTTTCTTTAATCTGGTACCTAGTATCATCTAACTCCTTTTGCAGTCCAAACTGGTGGATTAGATCCGAAACTCAGTTTATTTTGATCAGCTCCATTACAACTCGATAGACATCCGAACAAGACATTACAAATTTGAACGGACAAGACTAATCTAGAAACACTCTAAGATGGTAATGTTTTGACACACCAAAACAATCAAACATAAGGAGGATTTTTCCTAACTGACTTCGAGACCCAAACTTGTAAGATAACAAGCTTCTATTATAGCTCGATAACCCTATAAAATGACTTTACAAGTTTTGAGCTAATCTCATATTTAGAGACCATTGATTCTATACATTTTAAATGATAACTTGTTAGTTTGACACATTAAACAAAATCAATAAGGAAAAGTACAACGTAATTCTAACATGGTTATATTTAAAATCAACCAATTTAAATTATGGGTGTGCTAAATTTGATTGACTGATATGAAATGTAAATATTGATCAAATTAATAAATATAATTTGAAAATCCCACAAACAATACTAACCTAATAACTATTTCAATTTTATTGAAACTGTTTGTTTCAAATAATTTGATAGTTTTTTACACTAGTTCAACAAATGATTAAAAAAAATGATTTTAGGTACTATGGTTGGAATGATAAAAGTTAAAAAAAAAAACTAATAGAAACAAAAATATTCACATTGAAATAATTTGATTTATTGATTTTAATTGAGATTGGGAAACGAAAAAAATTGATAAAAAGTTGATTCATATAATGAAATCAATATTGGATTACGTTTAAGATGCGAAGTAAAAAATAGTAAACACCAAAACAAAGAGTTTAGAAAAGAAAAATGATTTGAAGTTCAAAATTATACATATAATGTATTAATAAAGTTTTCTAATGAATTATACAATTTTGATAATATGTCAAAAATCTTGAGTTAATTATTCAATTATATAGAGCTGACAATCGATAGTATAAGCTTGAGTTGTAATAATTAAGGATGAAGAATTTAAAGAACTCAAGACTAAATATCAAGTTCGAATGGATCCTTAATTGCAACAATCAATTATGAAGAAGAGAAATCCATAACTATTAATCAGAAAAGAAAAAACTAATCAACTATAGGAATACATCAAATGACAGGTCAGGAAGAATTGACAGTTGAGCGAATCAATGTAGTCAAGTACGAAGTTCAACTAACCTTTCTGTCAGCTGACACTCATAGCAGTCAGTCGATGTTTCCGAATTACAGTTCACACATATGAACAAGTATCTTTTAGTTATTAGGAGAATAACTGAAGTCTAGATAAAGTGGAAAGATTTGAAGTGACAAAGTATATGTATCCTAGGTTTGGAAAGCTGACCAACAAGTATAATTCTTTGTTCAAAAGAATGATCCACTGGATAATATGAAGAAAAAAATTTGAAAAAGATCCAAAATCGTACAAACAACTACCTACAAAGCTTGGATAGATTAGGCTCACTCTGTCAACGGCTCTATTTCAATTTGGGGACTACAAATAATACATTCTCACTTGAGAGAAATAACTATTGAAAAGCTCTAAACATTCAAGCTCTCATCTCTCCAAAAGCTTCAAGGTGCCATACATCTTTAGCATAAGATCACTATTTGTCTGATAGACAAGCTTATTCGAGACCGTAACTGACTTACAACGAGGTTTCGATATCTTTCCAGATTACCTGAGAAGAAACAATACTTAAATCAATGTTCACGAAGGGAACATAAACCCTTCAACCCTAAAGACAGCTAAAAAGCCTAGCACACAAATATGGTAAAGCTTGAAGATATTGTACCCTGTGACTAGAGAAAGATTGAGCCTCCCACAAATAGAATAACGAAAGACAATAAGTATTTGATTATTGAGAATAATTGGAGTTAGCGGATTCCTTTTGAGGAGGAAGAAGAGTGAATGTGGGGACTTTAGGCTCCTAAACCACTATAACTTTTGAGTTATTAATACTTACTTTTCATTCGAGTTATATATTATTCTGCACATCTTTTGAGTAACATTTAAAACTCATAAGCTAGTAGAGTATAATTGTAGTAGAACTTAACTGCCGAGTAAAGTATTGTATATATACAACTAATTTGCTTTCTAAAGTAAGCTGAAATTTAAGAAAAAAGGCCCCTCACACATTTATTTTAATCATTTCCACATGTGCATATTTTCATATACTCTAATATGGGACTTACAATTTTTAAAATATACAGCCAAAATTCTTGAAAATCATGTACAAACTTAATAAAAATATTAATAAACTCACAATCTTTTTACAATTATTTGTTCATTGATTAACATTGTCTCCATCAATCACATTTTAAATCACTAAAATTCAAAAATTCACATTTTTACACAAAATAACATTCTAAATCTAATTAGAGATGAAACAAATGCAATACCACATAATAAATTGCAAATTAATTACACATTGGTGATTTATAATTTAGCCAATAATTTGCATAAAAATACATCAAAATAGTAACGAATAGCCCATGCCATATACTTGATAAAGTTATTCATATTTGCATCAAATATACATAGCAATATATATTTTAGCTCTAATGCTTACATAAAATATACATTTTAAATACTAAATCAAACATGCATAAAATTTAAGCAACCATTTATATTTTGTTGAATATTGAAATGCGAGAACAAAACCAAACAATGAAATCACTCCCTCACACAAGAACAAGGCAATTACGTGGTTCACTCTTTCGAGCTACGTCCACGAGAGTCGAACGGAAAATCTTGTTGCAGTCACAATGGAGTAACACAATACAATCTACACAGATCACTCTCTCTCACTCAAGTTTTCTTCTCCCTCTTTCAATTCAGAAAAACTCAGAAAAAGAATGGGGAAGACGAGTATTTACAACGGCTCTTTAACAAAATTAACACTCGAGCCAATCACACAATTGGCATATCACTTAACAAACTCAAATACAGTTCTATTATTATGAAACATGCTTCTTCAGCCATCTGCTTCAAACTCGCGACAAACAGACATCGAGCACCCTCAGCCACACTTTATTCTACTTCAACACATTTAGCACCCAAACATACTTAAACGCATGCAGTCAAACTTAACAATCTCCCTCCTGATTGCATTTCCCATCCTTCCACCATGTAAGTTCCATCAGAGAACTCATCACTGACTATACAAGTCAATGAACACCCATGAGAGACAAGCAATAGACAAATTTAGAATAAGGCCCCATTTTAGTAAGCACATCAGCATCATTATGATGTGTGGATACCTTCACCATAGAAATATGACCCTTCTCCAGAAAATCTCAAACAAAATGATAACGGGCGTCGATATGCTTGGATCTATCATGGAATACCGGATGTTTAGTAAGCTGAAGGGCACTCTGGCTGTCACACAAGATTCTCACAGATTGTTGAATCACCCCTAACACCTTCAAGATTCCTTTCAACCACATCACTTCCTTGATGGCTTCTGTTATAGCCATGAATTCTGCCTCGGTTGTTGACAAGGCAACAAGCAATTGGAGCTTGGACTTCCACACTAAAGTTGTACCAAACAAATTGAACACATACCCAGTTTGGGACTTTCTAGAGTCCACACTGGCAGCAAAATTGGAATCAACATAACTGACTAGAGGATCACCCTCTCCTGATGTTTTCTTGAAGATAAGACCAAGTTGTGGGGTACCTTTAAGTACCTCAATATTCCTGTAAGTGCTTTCTAATGCATCATGCCTGGGTTAGCCATAAATCTGCTGGTAAGGCTAATAGAGAAAGCATCATCTGGCCTTGTGCAGATCATAATATACATGATGCTGCTCACAAGGCTTGCATAAGGGATGTGGCACATCTCCTTCCTCTCATCTCCTGTCTTTGGACTCATATGTTCAAAAAACTTAATATCCTGCCCCAAAGGTAATGCCAACTTCCTGACATTCTGTATATTAAACCTCTCAATAATCTTCATAATATAGTCTTTCTGATGTAGCTTTAGAGTTCCAGCTTTCCTTTCTCTAGTTCAATGTTTCCTGGAGGTTGATCTATATAAAGGATCTCTTCCAAATCTCCATGTAGAAAGGTTGTTTAAACATCAAGCTGATGAAGTTCCATATCTGTTAGTCCCAGATCAGAGTACGTGTAATGTGTAGCGGAAGTATAAGGAGAGCTATTTGCGCTCGTAAACGCGACAGTTCAGTTTCAAACCTTACAACACAGTTTGTGAGCAAAAGTTTTAAAAATGACAGTTTTTGTCAGCCAGCAGTTTAGGTAACCAATTTACAGTTATAGGCAGTCAACAGTCATACACTTCAACGCTTTCAGAGAAGTGTTGAAGGTTTCAAAATACAATTGAAAATTGTATGCTACGTAAAGTAAGTAAAATTGTAAATGATGCAGGATATTTATAGTGGTTTGGAGCCTTAAGTTCTGTAGGGTTTTCCCGTGAACCGAATCACCAAAACAAATTTGAACCGGATCGATTTATGAATATTGTGCACAATTAAATATACAATAAAACCTAGCATGCTCCTATGAATTTAATTCTCAGATTTGTGGATTGAGGGATTACCGTAACTCCGTAGTGTTTGATCCGATCTTTTGCATTTGAATTTCCAACATCAATTCAACGACGCAATTTCGATTTAATCTACGGAAACAAAAATTAGAATACTAATTTCTAGAAAATTGAAATTAAAGAAAGAAAAGAAATTTGTTGTTCTCCAGATTAGATCTTCAGATCTATTTCCCGGTGCGTTCAGATCTGCTACTGGTGAGGATTCCACATATCTGTGCTTTGAGAAGGACCAGAATTCGAAAATTCTCCTCCCTTTTTCTCTTAGAAATCGGCGCCACTCTCTCTCTCTCTCTAGGTTTAGTGTTTTTCAACTGTGTTACAACTTATGAGAGAGAGTTGTCTATTTATGGACCTAGGGTTGTAAACCCTAGTGGGCTACTGGGCTCAATTCAACTCACTTTCCTTGGGCCAGACCTGGGACCTAATGCAAATAATAAAGTAGGCCTATAAATTAATTAATTCTCATGTCCACAACCCAGGACACAATAAATTAATTAATATTAATTCTTTTTCACCACAGAATTAATATTGACCTACCACTTTATTACCACGTTATGAGAATGGGCTGCATTAATTGAGAATCCTCATATTTAAGGTTACCGGACATCCATTAATTAATCGGAGCCTCTAACAAGCTCTAACTACAATTAATTAATATCTTATAATTCCTGAGTAGTACCACTCAATCCTTATCACTCGTGCCTGAACTTAATCAGCCTGCAGGACTTTGGCACGATGAATGTCATTGAGCTCCTCAGGGATGTCCCCATCCAATTACTCGAATATGGTTACCTAAACCCAGTCTCAGACGGTACTACACGAACTGCTGTTACCCAAGATGCGGATATACGAGCACGTTACTCAGGCTCTCCACCATGGCAAGTCAAAGTAACAGTCAACCCGTGCAAACCCCTGAACCTTCATTAGGGTTTAGACTCAATCAATATAACGAGATCTTGTATTCGCTGATTTCAGACAGACAAATATATCTCACTGCGGTCCATCAATACGCCACCTCTACGTACCAGCATGTCAAGTAACCAATACGGATTACTTATTCCGACAATGCCGCACCCATTTGGACAGACGTATCCTCATACGCTGTCTCGGTTGAGATCAGGTTTATGTCTCACTAGGTCAAGTGATCATATTGTCTTTTGCAATCTACAACACGTCGTACGATCGTCCCTATCAGTGAGACAAGAGGATACCATTCTTCATACATGTAAGATTGTTAACAGACAGGAGAAATAAACCGTCGTATACTCATTATAATAAATGCTTTCAGTATACATTACCCATCAATCTCCCACTTATACTCAAAGCATAACTAAGCTATTACAGAGTATACAGTCCGTCTATCTAGTCTGCTGTCTCTTTAATCACTATCAGTGGTCGGCATCCACCTCAAACCCAGCTCACGAATATGTGTTTCGTAAACTTTCTGCGGCAAGCTCTTTGTAAATGGATCAGCAAGATTGTCAGCAGTGTCAATCTTCTTAATTTGCACATCACTCCTCGATATGATTTCTCTTTTGATATGGTACTTTCTCTCTATATGTTTGCTTGCCATGTGAGACCTCGGTTCCTCTGAGTTTGCCACTGCACCAGAGTTATCACAATAAATTATAATACTCCTTGGCAAACCCGGGATCACGCCCAACTCTAAAAGGTAGTTCCTGAGCCATAGCCCCTCTTTCGAGGCGTCAGAGACGGCGACATATTCCGCCTCCATGGTGGAGTCAGCAATGCATTTCTGCTTTGAGCTGCTCAAAGATACAGCTCCACCTCCCAGGGTAAACACATATCCAGAGGGCGATTTCTTCTCATCCTGGTCCCCTTGGAAATCCGAGTCTGTATAACCCACAGGGCACAAATCCTCACTTTGATAAACTAGGCAGTAATTCCTAGTTCTCTTCAAATACTTGAGGATGTGCTTTACAGCAGTCCAGTGCGCCTGTCCAGGGTTAGACTGATATCTTGCTACCATGCCAACGGCATAATAGATATCTGGCCTGGTACACAGCATTGCATACATGAGACTACCCACCGCCGAAGCGTATGGTACAAGACTCATCTCATCTTTCTCCCGTTGTGTCTGAGGACACTGCCCACTAGAAAGATGAACGCCATGTCTGAAAGGTAGCAAGTCTTTCTTGGCGAGTTGCATGCTGAACCGAGCTGTCACAGTATCCACATAGGATGCCTGGGATAAGCTCAACATTCTTCTTTTACGATCTCGTAAGACCTTAATCCCAAGAATGTTGCAAGCTTCTCCCAGATCCTTCATTTGGAACTGTTCGGATAACCAAGCCTTGATTTTCGACATCACTCCCTCGTTGTTTCCAAATAGGAGTATGTCATCAACATAAAGTGCAAGGAAGACCACGCTCCCACTGACACAAAGTCGGTAAACACAACTTTCGTTTTCCAACTGTGCAAATCCATGGGATTTAATCACATCGTTAAAACGTAAGTTCCACGACCTTGAAGTTTGCTTAAGTCCATACAAGGACTTCCTAAGCTTCCAGACAAGATGTTCTTCGCCCTGGCGTATGTAACCCTTGGGTTGCTGCATATAGATGTCCCTACCATCTTCAAGGTAACCGTTTAGAATAGCGGTCTTGACATCCATCTGCCAAATCTCGAGGTCCATATGCGCAGCTATGGCAAGGAGTATCCGGATGGATTTGAGCATGGCTACGGGTGAAAAGGTTTCGTCATAGTCAATGCCCTCTTTCTGACTATAACCCTTTGCCACCAGCCTGGCTTTAAAAGCCTTGATATTTCCATCCGCCCCTTTCTTTCTCTTGAATACCCATTTGCACCCTATGGCCCTAAAGTCATCCGGCAAATCAATTTTCTCGTATACATCCATAGCAGTTATGGATTCAATTTCAGAATCCATGGCGACACGCTATTTGGCAACATCCTTGTCCTGCACTGCCTCTTCGTAAGTCAGTGGGTCAGAGTCCTCATGTTCGTCTTCCGGGCTCAAGTCCGAAGACTCACCCACAAACATGTACCTTTCTGGCTGGAAAATAACTCTCCCACTACGACGAGGCATCGGTGTCGTGTTAGTAGTAGGTGCAGTAACTTGTGGTCCTGCACCTTGCACTGAAGAACGTGTCTGTGGTACTGAACCTCTCACAGGTGCACCCACATCTACACGTTCCCCTTCCCTTGGAATTGCATTCTCGTTCTCAATTTCTTGAAGAACAATATCACTCCTTGACTTGTGATTACTCACCTACTCGTCCTCCAAGAATCTAGCGTTGGTGCCAACAACGACTCTTTGACTCTCAGGACAGTAAAAGTAATCACCTTTCGTTTGCCTGGGATACCCTATGAACAACATTACTTTTGACCTGCTTTCTAACTTATCAGGTTCCTTCGACAGTACGTGTGCCGGACAGCCCCATACTCTAAACTTGCACAAACTAGGTTTGCGACCAAGGAAGAGCTCAGAAGGCGTCTTAGGAACTAATTTAGAAGGCACCACATTTAGCACGTAAGCTGTTGTTTCCAATGCGTAGCCCCAAAATGAAATTGGTAAGTTTGCATAACTCATCATTGATCTTACCATCTCTAGAAGAGTCTTATTTCTTCTTTCAGCTACACCATTTTGCTGGGGAGTACCCGGTGCAGTCCACTGGGATGTAATCCCATTTTTTGACAAATATTGCAAGAACTCGTTACCGAGGTATTCGCCACCGCGGTCAGATCGCAGTGACTTGATAGTTTTCCTGACCTTATTTTCTACCTCAGCCTTGAACTCTTTGAATTTCTCAAAGCATTCAGACTTGTAGCAAAGCCGGTAAACGTATCCGTGACTTGAGTAATCATTAATGAAAGTGACGAAGTACTCGTACCCTCCACGAGCCTGCGTGGACATCGGTCCACATAAGTCAGAATGGATCAATTCCAACACTTCCTCTGCTCGAGACTGACTAGCCTTGAAATGCCTAGTTGACATCTTGCCCTCGATGCAGGATTCGCAGACTTGATAAGGTACAACCCAGACTAAGTCCAATGTACCGTCACCTGCAAGTCTTTGAATCCGCTTCAAGCTGATGTGACCCAAGCTCAAGTGCCAGAGATATGTAAGATCCTCATCAGAAGAAGTAAGTTTTCTCTTTCTAGGATTATTAATTACAGATGAATTACATGCAATACTTAAGGACATATTTGATCGAAGTAACATAGAGATTGTAAATCAACATCGCATAACGGATAACATTGTTATTACCAATGATAAAATCATAAATAACAAATATCCATAAAAGTTGATAAAATTTGTCCTGTCGATCAACCACGGCCCACAAATAAACTCTCAAATGTACTTAATTCATAAAAACATAAAGAAAAGAAAACTCCATGAAGCTCCGTCATAAAACGTTGCCTTCATCCAGTTTGGTATCTTCTTGACATCACTCACCAGCCTTGTCGGCACGGTCCCCTGCAAAGTACAACAACATGATCAACAAGTCAGTGCTTACAGCTCTAGAAGAGCAACAACGGACTCTAATCATGCTTACAGTTATACATGCAAATGGCATATCTTGTCTAGCTTTGTTGGCTTGACAATCTTTCCTCCAATATCCTTTCTTACCACACCTGAAGCACCTATCCCTGTCAGTTGCCACCTTAGGCTTTTTCCCAGCCCCACCATCCTTCACAGGTGTCTTCTTGGCCCATTTCTTAATCCCTTTCTTCTGCTTCATACTTTTCGGTACAGTAGAGAGATTAACAACAGTGACCAAGGCAACCTTCTTAGGGTTCATGACCGATTCCGCTGCCATCAAGTCATTGAGTAACTCGTTACGAGTATACTCTTTCTTGTTCATGACAACATTCAGCCTAAAATTCTCAAAGGACTTGGGTAGAGAGTTCAGTATGATATCAACCTTAGCATCAGCGTCGATACCTCCACCATGCACAGTTAGTTCATCCATGAGGTGAGTCATGGTAACTACGTGCTCTCTCACTGAGGTGCCATCAGTCATTTTCTTACTCACGATTTCACTCATGAGATTGAACCTGACGGCTCTATCAGTTTCCCCATAGGTTGCCAACAGACTCGTCATAATGTCATAGGCATCCCTATTGTGCTGATGTTGCTGCTGTAAGACTTTCGACATAGTGGTCATCATGTAGCACTTGACTACATT
This sequence comes from Plectranthus barbatus, assembly GCA_026898455.1. Taxonomy (NCBI): domain Eukaryota; kingdom Viridiplantae; phylum Streptophyta; class Magnoliopsida; order Lamiales; family Lamiaceae; genus Plectranthus; species Plectranthus barbatus. Next base: position 164,884 of record JAPKLW010000936.1, on the reverse strand, counting down.
GTTTGATTTCTCCCACTTGTTGTAAAAGTCTATATCCATTTGACTAGATTCAGCAGTTGGCACTTCGGGACGAAGTACTTGCAGAACGAACATGTGTTCTTCTGCAATCAGGAGGTACTCGAGATTGCGCTTCCATTCTAGGAAGTTTGGACCAGTTAGAGTGTTTTGTGCGAGAATATTGATGACATTAGACATAGACATATCTGAAACAATAAAGAATAATAAATAAGAACATACATGTAGAACTTCAAAAACAAATGCATTGAAAACCTTTTAATAAATCAAATACAAATGTTTTCCACTAATTGCCCAAGAGTTCCCACCGCAAGCTACACTCGGAGACATTTACGATGTCACCCTCAACCAGAACTGCGGGTTTTAAGCCCCAATCCATTTAATTTCACTACCATGTCAGGATGCTTTTGACACTAGAAATTAATAATTAGTGAAAACCTTAGACCAAGCCATCTCTCAAGAACAGGGGTGCAATTCTTGCATTATATTCTAAGATGCTTCTAAGCACTTAACCACAAATTTAACTCCGGCCAAAAGAGATAGTTTAGCATGGCACGTAACCATACCACACAGCCCTTAAAGCTTTTGTTATCTATAATTTAAATCAATCCTAGAATACTTGTGAAAGAGATCTACGCAAGCTACACTCATAGACGTTTACGCAAAACCCTCCCACTATTCACATGATTTAAATTATTTGTCTAGAAATCCCAACCGTACCCATGCACCTCTAGGAACTAGCAAGCTACACTCGTAGACGTTTACTAGAATGAGAGATACACTTACAGTCTAGGACCGCTTTGTGGAGGTCTATTGATTTTAATTAAAAAAATCTGCTTAGTATTTTTCTTTTAAAAGGTTTCTTATATGCGCACATATAATTTCTTTGTTATTATATTTTCCAAATTTTTGCATTTAATTAAACAAGCCCAAAAATTCCTAAAATATAATCCAACAAAAGAAATTAATCACATAAGCATGCTTGGAAAGCTGTAAATAATAAAAGCGATAAAACATGATTTTCCTATTATCTACACATGCTTAATTGGGCACATAAATAAATCACATATCATACGAGGACAATTAAGGCAAACAAAAATTCCTCGTGGCCCTATAAAATAGGAAAAACAAATCCTATCTATAACAATTTGAAATTTGAATCTATTTGGATAGATACAAATCTTCTCAAATCTTCTAGGGCCTCCAAATCTTTATCCACCAAATCTTTTGGGGTTTAGGCATTTTTGATCTATTGATTTGCCCTAACCCTAATGCAAACCCTAGGGTTTACACATGATTGCACAAACCACCAAAACCACAAGCCATCGCGACGGGATAGCAGCAGCCGACGATGATCGCCGCCGCCGTCGGACCGCCGCCGCGCGCGCACGCGCCCAGCGCCCTCGCGTGCGCACTGCGTCTACGGCCCTGGTCCCCGCGCACCTGCCACCGTGGTTCGCCGCTCGCCGTCGATTCCTGCCGGCCCTGCGTCGGCTCCATCTTTGTTCTTCATCCTCGACTCGTCCAATTACATAATTTTGAAAATTACAGAATATCTATTCTATTACAATTTTCAAATCTACACTATTCACGGATTTTCTCGTGATTTTACAAAATTAATTCAGCCCTACACAGATAAACCACCGCAGGCTGAATTACAGGGTTGCCACGAGGAACAAAAACCATCCACAAAATAAATAAATTCATACATGCATATCGAATTTAATTATGCACAAAAGAGCCATAAATCAGAAACCTGGCTCTGATACCAATTGTAGGGTTTTTCCGTGAACCGAATCACCAAATCCAATTTGAACCGGATCGATTTATGGATATTGTGCACAATTAAATATACAATAAAACCTAGCATGCTCCTATTAATTTAATTATCAAATTTGTGGATTGAGGAATTATCGTAACTCCGTAGTGTGTGATCCGATCTTTTGCGTTTGAATTTTTCCAACTTCAATTCAACCACGCAATTTTGATTTAATCTGCGGAAATAGAAATTAGAATACTAATTTTTAGAAAATCGAAATTAAAGTAAGAAAAGAAATTTTTTGTTCTCCAGATTAGATCTTCAGATTTGTTTCCCGGTGCGTTCGAATCTGCTACTGGTGAGAATTCCACAGATCTGTGCTTTGAGCAGGACCAGAATTCGAAAATTCTCCTCCCTTTCTCTCTTAGAAATCGGTGCCCCTCTCTCTAACTCTAGGTTTAGTGTTTTTCAACTGTGTTACAACTTATGAGAGATAGTTGTCTATTTTTGGACCTAGGGTTGTAAACCCTAGTGGGCTCCTGGGCTCAATTCAGCACACTTTCCTTGGGCCAGACCGGGGACCTAATGCAAATAATAAAGTGGGCCTATAAATTAATTAATTCTCATGTCCACAACCCAGGACACAATTAATTAATTAATATTAATTCTTTTTCACCACAGAATTAATACTGACCTACCCCTTTATTACCACGTTATGAGAACAGGCTGCATTAATTGAGAATCCCCATATTTAAGGTTACCGGACATCTATTTATTAATCAGAGCCTCTGACAAGCTCTAACTACAATTTATTAATATCTTATAATTCCTGAGTATAGTACCACTCAATCCTTATCACTCGTGTCTGAACTTAATCAGCCTGCAGGACTTTGGCACGATGAATGTCATTGAGCTCCTCAGGGAATGTCCCCATCCTATTACTCGGATATGGTTACCTAAACCCAGTCTCAGGCGGTATTACACGAACTGCTGTTACCCAAGATGCGGATATACGAGCACGTTACTCAGGCTCTCCACCATGGCAAGCCAAAGCAACAGTCAACCCGTGCAAACCCCTGAACCTTTGTTAGGGTTTGGACTCAATCAATATAATGAGATCTTGTATTTGCTGATGTCAGACAGACGAATACATCTCACTGCGGTCCATCAATACGCCACCTCTGCGTACCAGCATGTCAAGTAACCAAGACAGATTACTTATTCCGACAATGTCGCAGCCATCCGGACAGACGTATCCTCATACGCTGTCTCGGCTATGATCAGGTTTATGTCTCACTAGGTCAAGTGATCATACTGTCTTCTGCGATCTACAATACGTCATATGATCGTCTCTATCGGTGAGACAAGTGGATACCATTGATCATACACGTAAGATTGTTAACAGATAGGAGAAATAAACCGTCGTATACTCATTATAATAAATGCTTTCAGTATACAAAACCCATCAAGTCCTACGTCCACTCTTCAGAAATTAATACGGTAATTCACTAAGTAATGAAGATACAATCCTCACGATCTATAGCCAAATGTTGTAGAAACCACCATCCACAGCAAACTGGATCACTCTCCCAGGTAGTTGTTCTTCACGCATTCTTTAGTTCCTCAAAGCCAGGTGGCAACTTGAAGAATTCTCAGAACTGGCAGTCATCGAAAATGGATTGAGGACAAACCTCCCTTCTCTTTTTTCCGGTAGGTGGATGGTTGAGTTCTTCCCAGAACGTATGCTGGTTGGCAGTTGCCCAGGAGAACCTTTTACTCCTTAGAGAATCAGGCTACTGCATACTTACTTTGAAAAGTAAGAACACCAAGAGAATAGATTAAGTCAAAAGACTTAATCCTCGTTTACACAAGGTGACACGATGAATCTCTGAAGATTCCTTAAGCAATAATGCCTCGTGTTCAATAAATGAACCACGGAGTTAATGCCTTCTTGCTAGAAAGCTTTTAATGCTTTGAGTTTTAAATTCGTCAGAGTGACGACAAGGTTTTTAAATTCTCAATCGGATGTGTTTGTCTCTAATCCTCTTGTTATTTATAGTTGGAGATTTGAAAATAGCTGGTAGAGACATTTTGAAGGATGCCCAATCAGTGTCCATCCTTTTGTGAAAGGTAGACCTGCTCCTCTAACTTTTCTGAATCACTGCCATGCTTTTTGCAGGGGTTGTTTGTAGTTGTTGTGTCAGACGCCGAACAACGTTGTACTCCAGTCATAATTGAGTGTATTTTCATCTCTTATCGTTGACTCTTTAATGTTCTTTTATGACTGATCGACATCTTGCTTTTCACGTGTCTCTTTGACGTGAAACTGTCGTGGTCTGAAACTGTGAGCGCCTCTCGACAGTTTCTCTAAGAAATTTGTGTCCACAGTTTTCTTTGCTATACAATCCTTGACAGTTGAAAAACTGTTTGCACAGTTTTTCACATCCGTTATTATGCACAGTTTTCCTCGTCCATTATCCTTGACAATTTTCTTCTCCTTGACTATTACAACTTGATCATCCTATACAAAGATTACATGAGGTAATAACTCTAAGGCCTAGACTTTGGTATGCAGTTTTGACACATAAAAACATCAAATTAAAGGTGAGATTTCTATATCTAACAATTTCCATACCTAAAAATTTCCCCCTTTTTGATGTTGTCAAAACCATACTTACTAAGTTGGAAGGAAGATGCAGTTGCTCTGAGTTTACAATGTTTGAAAATCTAACACTACTCAGAACTATGCTTCTTCCATATTCTACCTACTCTTAACTGATCTTCCCTCTGAATGGGAGAGATATTTCTCGCTTAACAGTTCCAGTTGATGATGAGCTCTGCTGGTTGCTTCCTCTTCCTCTTTTTGTTTGGCTGTTGCTGCTTGCGCATCATTTCTTACCTTCTCGACAGTGGTCTCTTCTTCTCTTCTTTTGACTTCAGCAGTTGTTGCTTCTTCTTCTTTCCTTCTCAGTTCAGCTACTGCTTCTTCTTCTTGCATTCTTTTCAGCTCAGCAGCTGCCTCTTCTTCTTGTCTCTTTTGTTCTGCCTCTTTGGTCTCATGTCGTGCCTTCTCAGTGGCTTCGGCAACTTGTTTTGCCTTTTCTGCTTATGTTTGAAGTTGTTTTTCTTCAGCTTCGCGTTCTAGCCTTTGGATCTCTTCTTCTTTGTAAATTTGCTGAGCTTTCTTGGCAGAGTATTCTTCAGCAGATTTGACTCGGAATAAACGTTGAAACTGCTAGAGAAGCAATTTCAATTGTTGTTTACGAACGAGCTCGACAGCTTTCTTGGCAGTTTTTGCAAGAGATATTGCTTGAGCCAAGGCTTCTTCATCTTCTTTTCGCAGCCTCTCTTCCTCTTCTTTTCTCAATCTCTCAAGCTCCATTTCTTTTGCTTCTTCAAGCTTCATGAGGTTGTTCTGAAACTCTTCGAATTTTGCATTCAGTTTCATTTGAAGAACCTGCAATTTTAGAAGACCAGCATGATTTTCATCAATCATGCGCAGAATATATTCCAAATGGGTTTCTTCAGGTTCTGTTAAGGCAGCTTCCGGTAATTGCATTTCTTTAGCAACAGTTTCTTGAAGAGACCGTTGTTTTGGGACAGCTTCTTGCTTTGACATTTCTGGTGTTGTTTCTGATGTCTCCAAGATATGCTGAGAAGTCTATATGACTTGTTCAAGTGGGACGTTGTGAGCATGATCATCTGAGCTGCTGGATGATTATGATGGGGTGAAGGGCTCTCGATGAGGAGAATCTTGTATTGGTTTCTCACTCTCTTGTGAGTTTGTTGAGTCTCGAATATCCCAAACGTTCACCTGTTGTTCCTCATCAGTCCGCTTGCCCTTTTTGGGACTGCTCGTCTCTTCCTCTGAGATATCTTCAAGTATCAACTTCCTTTTCTTCTTCTTCTGCCTTGCATGTTCTTCTTGGGTTTTCATCAGAATCCCTCTCTTCTTGCCCGGCATTGAAGATGTAGTTCCTTTGTGTGTCTTCTTTCCTTTGGTGAGTGATGAACTGTACACTTCATCAATGTCAATCACCATATGGTCTGTTGGGATTGTATAATGAAAGCATATATGATTAAGTGTTTTATATACTGGTCTTCATATATGTGTTACATCAACAATGCTCGCTATCTGATATAACAATGAATATAATGTTGGGATTGTATACAGAAAGCATAAATGATTAAGTGTTTGTATACTGGCCTTCATTTATGTGTTACATCAACAATTCTCGCTATCTGATAAATGTGAACATATAAAGAACTATAATATCCTTTTATCTCGTAGATAGGGATGACCATATGGTGTGTAGGAGATCACAGAGGATCATATGGTTCGTTTGACCTAGCGAGATATAAACAGTATCACAGCTGAGACGGTCCCTGGATAGGCTGTCGGTCTAAGCTGCGGCACATCGGTTTATAAGTGGGCTTATCCTAGCTACTTGATGTGTCGGTACATATTTATGTATTGATGGGATCAACAGTGGGATGTGCCATTCTCATTGACATATGAATGAGCCAGATCCCTAACATACTTCCTATGATCTTAAACCTTACTGAAGGATAAGGGGCACACACGGATCGACCACACTTTGATATGCTATGGTGGCGAGTCTTACATGTACTCTTATACCTGCACTTTGGGTGTTGGCAATTTGTGTGGGGTCTGCTTAGGCTGGATGTATAGGTAAGCATATCCGTTTCAGGATGGTGACATTCCCTGATGAGCTCACAAGGTTCTTTATGCTAAGTCCTGCAGGCTGAATGATTTGTTCAAGCATAAGAGAAAAGGAGTGAGTGGTACTAGTCAGGAAATAAAATATTAATTAATTGTGGTTAATTGTCATAAACCAAATTAATTAATGAATGTCTAAAACCTTAAATATGTGGATCATGTTAGTTTAATGCAACCCGTTCCTAATAACGTGGTAATAAAGGGGCGAGTCAACATTGTTACCGTGGTGAAGGTTAAAACAATATTTTATTAATTAATTATGTTATGGGTTGAACAAGGAAGAATTAAAAAATAAAGAGGCCCCACTTTATTATTTGCATTTGATCCCTGGTCTGGCCCACACACTGCTCAAGCCCAATTAGGGTTAGGGTTTCTCAAAACCCTAACACTATAAATAGTCTCTCCCTCTCAGATCAGATGGTAGTCACCACAGTATACAACTGATATTCTATTCGAATATTGAGAGAGAGAGAGAGAGAGAGTTTTTGGGCGATCAGAAGGAGGGATTTTTCTGATCAAAACCTCCGGCTTTCTGGTGGATTATACAACTTGGTGGATAATCCTCACCAGATTTCCAAGGAGCAAGGGAACAGATCAGAAAATCAGATCTGTAGGAACACAAGAAGGAGTTCCATTCCGCTTCAGATCTAACTTCATCGTTAATTCTCCGATCTAGATCTGTAGATCAAACGATTGAAGAAAGGTATTTCTCTTAATCCATCCTATACAATTAAGTTTGTAGGAGCATGCATAGGATTCGCATGGTTTATTTAATCGAATTTATTTTGATACCCTAAGAACAATCCTACGAATTAAATAACAACTCACGTTGTTGGCCGTAGACTCGAATCCTACAATTGGTATCAGAGCGAGGTTCCAATTCTTAGGCTCTGTCCTTAATAAATTTAATTAAATAAATATGTATATTCATGGATGGATTTGAATTGTTGTGAATGGTTTTGTTCTCGTGGCCTTCTCGTTTTTGAATTTGTTTTTCACCACGAGAAAATCCGTGGTTAGATTGATAGAAAAAAATATGTAATAGATCTAGATCTGTTTTATATTTTATTCAATCTGTAATATTCTTAAAAGAAGAAGTTGAAGATGGAGAACAAGACATCCAACAACCAGTTCAGCCCCAGCACCAGCCACAGCAGAGCTCGCCGGCGGCTGCACCGCCGGCGGTGGCCGACGACGGCGTTAGCAGCGACAGCGGCCGTGGGTGGCGGCGGCAGGCTTTTTCCCTGCGGCTGGGCTGCGCCCTAGGTCTGGGCCGCTGTGCGCGAGTTTCCGGCGTACTTCCAGGCACGCGACGATCCGGCGAGCGGAGGTGCAGGGTTCGCGGCAGAACCCTAAAGCGGGGGTGGCGGCGGCGTGCAGCAACAAACCCTAGGGTTTGTGCCGCGTGCAGCTGGGCCGCGCATTCGCCGGCGTTCGATGCTCTCCCTCTCCTTTTTTCTCTGCCGCTGCTTCAAAGCGACGGTGGTGACGTCGCTCGTCGGATGGGAGGCCGCGCACAGGTGGCTCGCGGCGGTTCGTGGCAGCGGCGAGCAGCAGCTCGTCTCTTCCTCTCTCTTTCGTGGCTACAGCAGCTCCTGGCGGCCCCAAGCGCGACCGGCGATGGCTCACCAGGCCGGCGACGTCGCGAGGGTTTTGTTGCGAGGCTGGACGGCGTGGCTGTGGTGGTGGTTGGCCGCAGGCGGTGGCCGAAAAGGCGGCGCCTGCAGACTGCTGTGGGGGTGGCGGCTGCTGCTGCATCTAGGGTTTCCAAACCCTAGTTCTGGCCCACTATGCAGCCCGGTTTGCAGTTTTTAGTGGGAGCCCAATTCTGAAGATCTGTATTGAAATTAAAGCCTTGTAATAGATAGGATTTAATTTTTAATCGCATCTGAGGGGCCACGAGAAATTTTATTTGTTTATTTAATTATTTCTCGTATGATGTGATTTATTATGTGCGCACTAGTAAATAATAGGAAAGCATGCGTGTTTGCTTTAATTATTTACTTTTATAAGCATGTTGCAATTATTTAAATTTTTGAGCATGTCTTATGTGATTTATTTTATGTTTTAAATTATGTCTATAAATTTCGGATTCATATTAATTTATGATGGAATTTAGGTTTGACGAAATTTATGGCAACATAAAATAATGTGTGCGCATGAAACCTTTAGAAATAAAATACTAAGCTGGATTTTAGTTCTTTTCTAACCAAGATCGTTAGACCTCCACAAATACGAATTCTCATTGGAAGTGGGGCATCTCGAAGCGTAAATGACTACTCGGGTAGCTTACGTTAGGGGTCCCTCACCAGTTCTAATGCGATGAGGTTTCCAAAATAAAACATTTATTTTAAGATGAGAAGTGGGAGCCTCTAAGCAATGACTACTCGGGTAGCTTGCATTGAGACAACTCTCACAACTCTAAGATTAATTTAAATGGGATAACAAAGAATGTAAAGGGCATGCGGTATGTGATGGGTTTTGTATACTGAAAGCATTTATTACAATGTGTATACAACGGTTTATTTCTCCTATCTGTTAACAATCGTACATGTATGAACAATGGTATCCTCTTGTCTCATCGATAGGAACGATCATACGGCGTGTTGTAGATCGCAGAAGACAGTATGATCACATGACCTAGTGAGACATAAACATAATCACAGCCGAGACAGCGTATGAGGATACGTCTGTTCGGATGGTTGCGGCATTGTCGGAATAAGTAGTCTGTCTTGGTTACTTGACATGCTGGTACGCAGAGGTGGCGTATAGATGGACCGCAGTGAGATATATTCGTCTGTCTGACATCAGGGAATAAAAGATCTCGTTATATTGATTGAGTCCAAACCCTAACGAAGGTTCAGGGGTTTGCAAAGGTTGATTGTTGCTTTGACTTGCCATGGTGGAGAGCCAACACAGCGCGCTCGTATATCCGCATCTTGGGTAACAGCAGTTCGTGTAGTACCGCCTGAGACTGAACTTAGGTAACCATATCCGAGTAATAGGATGGGGACATTCCCTGAGGAGCTCAATAACATTCATCGTGCCAAAGTCCTGCAGGATGATTAAGTTCAGGCACGAGTGACAAGGTTTGAGTGGTACTACTCAGGAATAATAAGATATTAATTAATTGTAGGTAGAGCTTGTCAGAGGCTCCGATTAATTAATGAATGTCCGATAACCTTAAATATGGGGTTTCTCAATTAATGCAACCCGTTCTCACAACGTGGTAATAAAGGGGTAGGTCAGTATTAATTCTGTGGTGAAAAAGAATTAATATTAATTAATTAATTGTGTATTGGGTTGTGGACATGGGAATTAATTAATTTATAGGCCCACTTTATTATTTGCATTAGGTCCCAGGTCTGGCCCAAATAAGTGTGCTGAATTGAGCCCAGGAGCCCATCAGGGTTTACAACCCTAGGTCTATAAATAGACAGCTCTCTCTCATAATTCATAACAGAGTTGAAAAACCCTAAACCTAGATAGAGAGAGTGGGGGCACCGATTTCAAGAGGGAGAGGAGGAGAATTTTCGAATTCTGGTCCTGCTCAGACTACAGATCTACGGAGTCCTCACCAGTAGTAGATCTGAACAGCACCGGGACACAGATCTGAAGACCTAATCGGGAGAACAACGGATTTCTTCTTTCCCCTATCTTTGTTTTCTATTTTGTCTTGAAATTAGGGTTGCTAATTTCTGTTTCCGCAGACAAATTCGATTTGCGTGGTTGAATTGGATTTTGGAATTCAAACGCAAAAGATCGGTACAGACCCTACGGAGTTACGATAATCTCTCAATCCACAATCTCGTATTAAATTCATAGGAGCATGCTAGGGTTTTGAGTAATTTAATTGTGAGCAATATCCATAGATCCGATCCGGTTCATTTGGTTTTGGTGATTCGGTTCACGGTAAAACCCTACAATTGGTATCAGAGCCAAGTTTCTGATTATGGCTCTGTTGTTCATAACTAAATTCGATATACATGTATGAATTTGTTGTTTATTGTGGATGTTGGTTTTTGTTCCTCGTGGCAACCCGTTGATTCAGCCCGCGGTGGTTTATCCGTGTCGGGCTGAATTATTTTTTAAAATCATGAGAAAATCCATAATTAGTGTAGATTTGAAAATTGTAATAGAATAGAATTTTCTGTAATTTTCAAATTATGTAATTGGACGGGTCGAGGATGAAGAACGAAGACGGAGCCGACGCAGGGCCGGTGGAGGGCACGGCGGACGACGGCAGGCACGGCGGCAGCACGGGCGCACGGCTGCGGGCGCGGCACACACGGCGCGCGCAGGGAGCGGCGCGGTGCTGGGTGCGCGCGAGCGCGCGGCACTCGCGGTGCGCGCGCGCGGCGGTGCAGGGCGGCGGCGGCGGTTGGCGGTCGGAGGCGGCTTCGGTCGGAGGCGGTTGCTACTGTCCCGTCGCGGTGGCTCGTGTTTTGGTGGTTTGTGCAATCCTGTGTAAACCCTAGGGTTTGCATTAGGGTTAGGGCAAATCATCAGATCACAAAGGCCTAAATCCCAAAAGATTTGGTGGTTGAAGATTTGGAGGCCCTTGAAGATTTGAACGTATGATATGTGATTTATTTATGTGCGCAATTAAGCATGTGTAGATAATAGGAAAAGCATGATTTACTGCTTTTATTATTTACAGCTTTCCAAGCATGCTTATGTGATTAATTTCTTTTGTTGGATTGTATTTTGGGAATTTTTGGGCTTGTTTAATTACATGCAAAAATTTGGGAAATATAATGACAAAAAGAAATTATGTGTGCGCATAAAGAAACCTTTTAAAACAAAAATACTAAGCAGATTTTTTAATTAAAATCAAAAGACCTCCACAAAGCGGTCCTAGGCTGTAAGTGTATCTCTCGTTCTAGTAAACGTCTACGAGTGTAGCTTGCTAGTTCCCGGAGGTACATGGGTACGGTTGTTGGGATTTCTAGACAAACAATTTAAATCATGTGAATAGTGGGAGGGCTTTGCGTAAACGTCTACGAGTGTAGCTTGCGTAGACCTCTTTCACAAGTATTCTAGGATTGATTTAAATTAAAGATAACAAAAGCTTTGAGGGCTGTGCGGTATGGTTAAGTGCCATGCTAAACTGTCTCTTTTGGCCGGAGTTAAATTTGTGGTTAATTGCTTAGAAGCATCTTAGAATATAATGCAAGAATTGCATCCCTGTTCTTGAGAGATGGCTTGGTCTAAGGTTTTCACTAATTATTAATTTCTAGTGTCAAAAGCTTCCTGACATGGTAGTGAAATTAAATGGATTGGGGCATAAAACCCGCAGTTCTGGTTGAGGGTGACATCGTAAACGTCTACGAGTGTAGCTTGCGGTGGGAACTCTTGGGCAATTAGTGGAAAACATTTGTATTTGATTTATTAAAAGGTTTTCAATGCATTTGTTTTCGAAGTTCAACATGTATGTTCTTATTTAAGATTCTTTATTGTTTCAGATATGTCTATGTCTACTGTCGATCATATACTTGCTCTCAATCCTCTTACTGGTCCAAACTTTCCTGAATGGAGATATTGCATTGAGTATATCCTATTGACTAAACAACACATGTTTGTTCTCACTATGATGCCACTTGCTGAGTATGACCGTAGTGGTTCCAGAGATCAGATTGAATTTTATGATAGATGGATGGCATCTGTGGAATTTACCTATAGGTTAATTTCAGATAATCTGTCTAGAGAATTGAAACTGAAATACATGAGCTATGCTAGCTCTGTAGGAATCTGGATGGACTTGGTGTGTAAGTATGGAAGTGTGGAAAGAACTATCAGTTGTAAACTTGTGAAAGATCTTGTCTGCAAGAAAATGACTGAGGGTAGTTCAGTGACATTGCATGTGATGATGATGGATAACATCATGAATCGTTTCACACACAGAGGTGGAAATATCAGCGATCGGGCCAAGATCGATATTATCCTGAACTCATTGCCACTTACTTTCTATGACTTTAAAAAGGCTGTTGCTGGGAGAAGTGAGTATTCTTTTAAAGAGTTGCTAACTGAACTCTTGGCGGAACAGTCCTATGTACCTTCATACCATTCTGAGGTATCAGATCTGGTGCATGGTTTGAACACATTGAAAGATGTGGTCGATAACTAATGCAGGAGACTGGTTGGTCGGAGAAGGTATGCAAGAAAGTCTGGAGAAAGGGAGGTGGTTAGTGTCACTACTAGTGAGAAGGCATGCGGAAGTAAAGGACAAGGTACGTCATTTGCATTTGTAACGGAAACATGTTTAGCATCGGTTTCTACTCATTCGTGGGTAGTGGATACTGGAGCTACTGATCATGTTTGTTACATTTTGGAGGGGTTCACACCGAGAAGGGTGCTGAAGAATGACGAGGTTACCATCTCAATGGGGAACGCAGCACAAGTGAGTGCAGCTGCCATTGGAGATTTCACCTTGTACTTTGATGATTCCGTTTTGACATTGAGAGATGTTTTGTATGTGCCGGGTTTTCGGCGGAACGTTATTTCAGTTTCCAAACTTTATGTTGATGGATATTCAGTTATTTTTTATAGTAGTGTTTCTATCATTGGTAATAACGGTGTTATCTGTCGTGGAATGCTGAATAATTCTCTCTATGTTGTTAACTGTAATCATAAGTCTTCCGCAAGTATTGCATGTAATTCATCCGTAATTGATAATCCTAGGAAGAGAAAACTTACTTCTTCTGATGAGGATCTTACATATCTCAGGCATTTGAGACTGGGTCACATCAGCTTGAAGCGGATTCAAAGACTTGCGGATGATGGTACATTGGACTTAGTATGGGTTGTACCCTATCAAGTCTACGAATCCTGCATTGAGGGCAAGATGTCAACTAGGCCTTTCAAGGCTAGTCAGTCTCGAGCAGAGGATGTGTTGGAGTTGATCCATTATGACTTGTGTGGACCGATGTCCACGCAGGCTCGTGGAGGGTAGGAGTACTTCGTCACTTTCATTGACGACTACTCAAGGTACGGATACATTTACCTGCTTCGCTACAAGTCTGAATGCTTTGAGAAATTCAAAGAGTTCAAGGCTAAGGTAGAAAAGAAGGTCGGGAAAACTATCAAGTTGCTGCGATCTGACCGCGGTGGCAAATACCTCGGTAACGAGTTCCTGCAGTATTTGTCAGAAAATGGGATTACATCCCAATGGACTGCACCGGGTACTCCCCAGCAAAACGGTGTAGCTGAAAGAAGAAATAGGACTCTTCTAGAGATGGTAAGATCAATGATGAGTTATGCAAGCTTACCAATTTCGTTTTGGGGCTACGCATTGGAGACAGCGGCTTACGTGCTTAATGTGGTGCCTTCTAAATCAGTTCCTAAGACGCCTTCTGAGCTCTTCCTTGGTCGCAAAACTAGTTTGTGCAAGTTTAGAGTATGGGGCTGTCCGGCACACGTACTGTCGAAGGAACCTGATAAATTAGAAAGCAGGTCAAAAGTAATGTTGTTCATAGGGTATCCCAGGCAAACGAAAGGTGGTTACTTTTACTGTCCTGAGAGTCAAAGAGTCGTTGTTAGCACCAACGCTAGATTCTTGGAGGACGAGTATGTGAATAATCACAAGTCAAGGAGTGATATCGTTCTTCAAGAAATTGAGAACGAGAATGCAATTCCAAGGGAAGGGGAATGTGCGAACGTGGGTGCACCTGTGGGAGGTTCAGCACCACATGCGCGTTCTTCAGTGCAAGGTGCAGGACCAAAGTTACTGCACCTACTACTGACACGGCACCAATGCCTCATCGCAGTGGGAGAGTTATTTTCCACCGAATGCTACTTGTTGTTGAACCAGCTAATCAGTTTATAACCTAAAAACTGACAGGTTCCACTTGTGCTCTTTCTATCAATTCTGCAAGCCTCCAAAATCTGAATCGGAGAATCCATTCAGCATAATTCCATCAGTTTTGGGATACCAGATACCTAAAAACTCGGTCTTCTTAAGATATCTCACAATCCTCTTAGCCGCTTCCATCTGGGACTTCTTAGGATTCGCCTGGAATCTTGCACATACTCCCACAACATAAGATATATCGGGTCTACTGGCAGTTAGATATAGTAGTGATCCAATAATCCCTCTATATGCAGTCGAATCGATAGGTTCTCCTTCTTCATCAAGAGTGATCTGAGAGCTGGTGCTCATAGGAATCCTTAGGGACTTTGTCTTCTCTGGACAAAATTTGTTGATCAAATCTTGAGTATACTTCTTCTGACTTATGAAAATCCCTTCGTCAGACTGATCAACTTGCAAACCGAGAAAATATGTCATATTGCCCATCATACTTATTTAAAATTTATTCTGCATCAATTGGGCAAACTTCTCACATAACTTAGTGTTTTTGCTTGCGAAGATAATGTCGTCTACGTAGATTTGAACAAGCAGGATGTCCTATCCATCATTTATCCTGAACAGGGTTTGATCGATTGCACCCTTTTCAAATCTATTCTTGAGCAGAAACTGGGAGAGATTTCATACCATGCTCTAGGTGCTTGCTTTAAATCATACAACGCTTTCCTTAGCTTGTAGACTTGGTTTCTTTGCTCGAAACCTGGGGTCTGTTTGACGTAGACCTCTTCCTTTAACTCGCCATTAAGAAAGGCACTCTTCACATCCATTTGAAGAACTGTGAAGTCATGGTAGGCAGCATATGCTAAAAATAGCCGAATGGCCTCCAGTCTGGCAACTAGAGCAAAAGTCTCGTCGAAATCAATTCCTTCGCACTGAGCGTAACCTTTGGCAACCAATCTCGCTTTATTCCTTACGATGGTGTGAGTTTCGTCTCTCTTATTCTTGAAAACCTATTTAGTGCCGATAACGGATTGATGTGTTGGTATGTCCACTAGATGCCACACATTGTTGCGACTGAACTCTGCCAATTCTTCTTGCATCGCATTGATCCAATCCTTTGATTGAAGAGCTTCTCCAATCTTCACTGGTTCGACTTGAGAAATGAAGCAAGACATCAAGGCAGTTCCTTGTCTTGTTCGAACTGGATTGCCTATGTCATCCAAGATGGCTTCAACAGGGTGATCTCTTAGCCAACTAGGCTTCTTCACAGGTACGGCTTCGGCGGGAGCAATTGGAGTCTCAGAAACTGCTGGAGGTTTCTGGTGAGATGGTTCACCTCTAAGTTTTGGAACAATTTCACCTTCATGTTCTGGAATTATTTCACCTCCATGTTCTGGAACTGTATTCTGAGCAGAAGATGTAGGGTTTTCACGTGAACCGAATCACCAAAACCAAACTGAACCGGATCGATCTATGGATATTGCCCATAATTAATTTCTCAAAACCCTAGCATGCTCCTATGAATTTAATGCATAATTGTGGATTGAGAGATTACCGTAATTCCGTAGTGTCTGTACCGATCTTTTGCGTTTGAATTCCAAAATCCAATTCAACCACGCAATCCGATTTCTCTGCGGAAACAGAAATTAGAAAACTAATTTCTAGAGAAAATCAAAAATAAAGAAAATGAAAGAAGAAATCTGTTGTTCTCCAGATTAGATCTTCAGATCTGTATCCCGGTGCTGGTCAGATCTACTACTGGTGAGGACTCCGTAGATCTGTGACTTGAGCAGGACCAGAATTCAAAAATTCTCCTCCTTTTCTCTTCTCAAAAATGGCGCCCACTCTCTCTCTTAGGTTTAGGGTTTTTCAACTGTGTTATGACTTATGAGAGAGAGTTGTCTATTTATAGACCTAGGGTTGGAAACCCTAATGGGCCATTTTGGGCTCAATTCAGCACACTTGTTGGGCCATACCTGGGACCTAATGCAAATAATAAAGTGGGCCTATAAATTAATTAATTCCCATGTCCACAACCCAGGACACAATTAATTAATTAATATTAATTCTTTTTCACCACAGAATTAATACTGACCTACCCCTTTATTACCACGTTATGAGAACGGGCTGCATTGATTGAGAATCCCCATATTTAAGGTTACCGGACATTCATTAAATAATCGGAGCCTCTGACAAGCTCTATCTACAATTAATTAATATCTTATTATTCCTGAGTAGTTCCACTCAAACCTTATCACTCGTTCCTGAACTTAATCAGCCTGCAGGACTTTGGCACGATGAATGTTATTGAGCTCCTCGGGGAATGTCCCCATTCAATTACTCGGATATGATTACCTAAGTTCAGTCTTAGGCAGTACTACACGAACTGTTGTTACCCAAGATGCGGATATACGAGCACGTTACTCAGGCTCTCCACCATGGCAAGTCAAAGCAACAGTCAACCCGTGCAAACCCCTGAACCTTCGTTAGGGTTTGGACTCAATCAATATAACGAGATCTTTTATTCGCTGATGTCAGACAGACAAATATATCTCACTGCGGTCCATCAATACGCCACCTCTGCGTACCAGCATGTCAAGTAACCAAGACAGACTACTTATTCCGACAATGCCGCAGCCATCCGGACAGGCGTATCCTCATACACTGTCTCGGCTGTGATCAGGTTTATGTCTCACTAGGTCAAGTGATCATACTGTCTTCTGCGATCTACAACACGCCGTATGATCGTCCCTATCGGTGAGACAAGAGGATACCATTGTTCATACATGTACGATTGTTAACAGATAGGAGAAATAAATCGTTGTATACTCATTGTAATAAATGCTTTCAGTATACAAAACCCATCAATCTCCCACTTATACTCAAAGCATAACTAAGCTATTACAGAGTATACAGTCCGTCTATCTAGTCTGCTGTCTTTAACCACTATCAGTGGTCGGCATCCACCTCAGACCCAGCTCACGAATATGTCTTTTGTAAACTTTTTGCGGCAAGCTCTTTGTAAACGGATCAGCAAGATTGTCAGCAGTGTCAATCTTCTTAATCAGCACATCGCCCCTCGATACAATTTTTCGTATGATATGGTACTTTCTCTCTATGTGTTTGCTTGCCTATGTGAGACCACGGTTCCTTTGAGTTAGCCACTGCACCAGAGTTATCACAATAAATTGTGATGCTCCTCGGCAAACTCGGAATCACGCCCAACTCTAAAAGGTAGTTCCAGAGCCACACCCCCTCTTTCGAGGAGTCGGAGGCGGCGACATATTCCGCCTCCATGGTGGAGTCATCAATGCATTTCTGCTTTGAGCTCCTCCAAGATACAGCTCCACCTCCCAGGGTAAATACATAACCTGAAGTCGATTTCATCTCATCCTGGTCCCCTTGGAAATCCGAGTCTGTATAACCCATTGGGCACAAATCCTCACTTTGATAAACTAGGCAGAAATTCCTAGTTCTCTTCAAATACTTGAGGATATGCTTTACAGCAGTCCAGTGCGCCTGTCCAGGGTTAGACTGATATCTTGCTACCATGCCAACGGCATAACAGATATCTGGCCTGGTACACAGCATCGCATACATGAGACTACCCACTGCCGAAGCATATGGTACAAGACTCATCTCGTCTTTCTCCCGCTGTGTCTGAGGACACTGCCCACTAAAAAGACGAACGCCATGTCTGAAAGGTAGTAAGCCTTTCTTGGCGAGTTGCATGCTGAACCGGGCTATCACAGTATCCACATAGGATGCCTGGGATAAGCTCAAAATTCTTCTTTTACGATCTCGTAAACCTTAATCCCAAGAAAGTAGCCAGCTTCACCCAGATCCTTCATTTGGAACTGTTCGGATAACCAAACTTTGATTTCGGACATCACTCCCTCGTTGTTTCCAAATAGGAGTATGTCATCAACGTATAGTGCAAGGAAGACCACGCTCCCACTGACACAAAGTCGGTAAACACAACTTTCGTTTTCCAACTGTGCAAATCCATAGGATTTAATCACATCATTGAAACGTAAGTTCCACAACCTTGAAGCTTTCTTAAGTCCATAAAAGGACTTCCTAAGCTTCCAGACAAGATGTTCTTCGCCCTTGCTTATGTAACCCTCGGGTTGCTGCATATAGATGTCCCTACCTTCTTCAAGGTAACCGTTTAGAAAAGCGGTTTTGACATCCATCTGCCTGATCTCGAGGTCCATATGCGCAGCTATGGCAAGGAGCTCCTCCAAGATACAGCCCGAACTAAATCCAATGTACCGTCATCTGCAAGTCTCTGAATCCGCTTCAAGCTGATGTGACCCAGTCTCAAGTGCCAGAGATATGTAAGATTCTCATCACAAGAAGTAAGTTTTCTCTTCCTAGGATTATCAATTACGGATGAATTACATGCAATACTTGTGGAAGACTTATGATTACAATTAACAACATAGAGAGAATTATTCAGCATTCCACGACAGATAACACCGTTTTTACCAATGATAGAAACACCACTATAAAAAATAACTGAATATCCATCAACAAAAAGTTTGGAAACTGAAATAAGGTTCCGCCGAAAATCCGGCACATACAAAACATCTCTCAATGTTAAAACGGAATCATCAAAGTACAAGGTGAAATCTCCAATGGCAGCTGCACTCACTTGTGCTGCGTTCCCCATCGAGATGGTAACCTCGTCATTCTTCAACACCTTCCTCGGTGTGAACCCCTGCAAAATGTAACAAACATGATCAGTAGCTCCAGTATCCACTACCCACGAACGAGTAGAAACTGATGCTAAACATGTTTCCGTTATAAATGCAAATGACGTACCTTGTCCCTTGCTTCTGCATGCCTTCTCACTTGAAGTGACACCAACCCTCTTCATTTCATTTGACCTCCTTTCACGTGATCTGCGATCAATCATGTTCTTGCACACAGTATGAACCACATCTTTCAATGTGCCCAAGCTGTGCTCAAGATCTGATAACTCAGACTCCCATGAAGGTACGAAGGACTGTCCTGCTATGAGATCAATAAGCAACTCCTTGAAAGAGTACTCACTTCTCTTAGCTACATCCTTCTTAAAGTCATAGAATGAAATCGGTAAGGAGTTCAGGATTATATCGATCTTAGCCCGATCACTGATACATCCTCCTCCACGTGTGAATCGTTTCATGGTGTTATCCATGATCATCACATGCAGTGTCACCGAACTGCCATCAACCATTCTCTTACAGACAAGGTCTCTAACGAGATCACAGTTGATAGTTTGTTCCACTTCACCATACGTACGCACCAAGTCCATCCAGATTCCTACAGAGCTAGCATAGCCCATGTATTTCAGTTTCAATTCTCTAGACAAGTTATCTGAAATCAACCTATAGGTAAATTCCTCAGATACCATCCATCTATCATAGAATTCAATCTGATCTCTGGAACCACTACGATCATACTCAGCAAGTGACATCATAGTGAGAACAAACATGTGTTGTTTAGTCAATAGGATATACTCAATGCAGTATCTCCATTCGGGAAAGTTTGGACCAGTTAGAGGATTGAGAGCAAGTAAATGATCGACAATAGACATAGACATATCTGAAACAATAAAGAATCTTAAATAAGAACATACATGTTGAACTTCGAAAACAAATGCATTGAAAACCTTTTAATAAATCAAATACAAATGTTTTCCACTAATTGCCCAAGAGTTCCCACCGCAAGCTACACTCGTAGACGTTTACGATGTCATCCTCAACCAGAACTGTGGGTTTTAAGCCCCAATCCATTTAATTTCACTACCATGTCAGGATGCTTTTGACACTAGAAATTAATAATTAGTGAAAACCTTAGACCAAGCCATCTCTCAAGAACAGGGATGCAATTCTTGCATTATATTCTAAGATGCTTCTAAGCAATTAACCACAAATTTAACTACGGCCAAAAGAGACAGTTTAACATGGCACGTAACCATACCGCACAGCCCTCAAAGCTTTTGTTATCTATAATTTAAATCAATCCTAGAATACTAGTGAAAGAGGTCTACGCAAGCTACACTCGTAGACGTTTACGCAAAGCCCTCCCACTATTCACATGATTTAAATTGTTTGTCTAAAAATCCCAACAACCGTACCCATGCACCTCCGGGAACTAGCAAGCTACACTCGTAGACGTTTACTAGAACGAGAGATACACTTACAGCCTAGGACCGCTTTGTGGAGGTTTATTGATTTTAATTAAAAAATTTGCTTAGTATTTTTCTTTTAAAAGGTTTCTTTAAGCGCACACATAATTTCCTTTTGTCATTATATTTTCCAAATTTTTGCATGTAATTAAACAAGCCCAAAAATTCCCAAAATATAATCCAACAAAAGAAATTAATCACATAAGCATGCTTGGAAAGCTGTAAATAATAAAAGCAGTAAAACATGCTTTTCCTATTATCTACACATGCTTAATTGCGCACATAAATAAATCACATATCATACGAGGACAATTAAGGCAAACAAAAATTCCTCGTGGCCCCAAAAATAAATAGAAAATAAAATCTATCTATTACAATTTGAATTTTGAATTTAATGGATAAATTCAAATCTTCTCAAATCTTCAAGGTCTTTCAAATCAGGATACACCAAATCTTTTGGATTTTTAGGCCTTTGTGATCTGATGATTTGCCCTAACCCTAATGCAAACCTAGGGTTTACATAGGATTGCACAAACCACCAAAAAACACAAGCCATCGTGACGGGACAGCAGCAGCCGACGACGATCAAAGCCGCCGTCGGCCAGCCTCGCGCCCAGCACCGCGCCCGCGCTGCCTCGTGCGCGCGCAGGCCGCGCGCCGTGGGTGCTGCCCTCGCGCGCCTGCCGCGCCGCCGCCATTGTCCGCCGTGCCCGGCCCTCCGTCGGCTCCGTCTTCGTTCTTCGTCCTCGACCCGTCCAATTACATAATTTGAAAAATAGAATTACAGAAACTATTCTATTTACAATTTTCAAATCTATGCTAGTCATGGAT
The DNA here is from genome assembly GCA_026898455.1 of Plectranthus barbatus. NCBI lineage: Eukaryota > Viridiplantae > Streptophyta > Magnoliopsida > Lamiales > Lamiaceae > Plectranthus > Plectranthus barbatus. Next base: position 143,556 of record JAPKLW010000936.1, on the reverse strand, counting down.
TTTCTCATGATTTTACAAAATAATTCAGCCCTACACGGATAAACCACCGTGGGCTGAATAAGCGGGTTACCACGAGGAACAAAAACTAAACATCCACAATAATAAATTCATACATGCATAATAGAATTCAATTATGAACAACAGAGCCATAAATCAGAAACCTGGCTCTGATACCAATTGTAGGGTTTTCACGTGAACTGAATCACCAAAACCAAATTGAACCGGATCGATCTATGGATATTGCCCATAATTAATTTCTCAAAACCCTAGCATGCTCCTATGAATTTAATGCATAATTTTGGATTGAGAGATTACCGTAATTCCGTAGTGTCTGTACCGATCTTTTGCGTTTGAATTCCAAAATCCAATTCAACCACGCAATCCGATTTCTCTGCGGAAACAGAAATTAGAAAACTAATTTCTAGAGAAAATCGAAAATAAAGAAAAGGAAAGAAGAAATCTGTTGTTCTCCAGATTAGATCTTTAGATCTGTATCCCGGTGTTGGTCAGATCTAGTACTGGTGAGGACTCCGTAGATCTGTGACTTGAGCAGGACCAGAATTTGAAAATTCTCCTCCTTTTCTCTTCTCAAAAATGGCGCCCACTCTCTCTCTTAGGTTTAGGGTTTTTCAATTGTGTTATGACTTATGAGAAAGAGCTGTCTATTTATGGACCTAGGGTTGGAAACCCTAATGGGCCATTTTGGGCTCAATTCAGCACACTTGTTGGGCCAGACCTGGGACCTAATGCAAATAATAAAGTGGGCCTATAAATCAATTAATTCCCATGTCCACAACCCAGGACACAATTAACTAATTAATATTAATTCTTTTTCACCACAGAATTAATACTGACCTACCCCTTTATTACCACGTTATGAGAACGGGCTGCATTAATTGAGAATTCCCATATTTAAGGTTACCGGACATTCATTAATTAATCGGAGCCTCTGACAATCTCTAACTACAATTAATTAATATCTTATTATTCCTGAGTAGTACCACTCAAACCTTATCACTCGTGCCCAAACTTAATCAGCCTGCAGGACTTTGGCACGATGAATGTTATTGAGCTCCTCACGGAATGTCCCCATCCTATTACTCGGATATGGTTACCTAAGTTCAGACTCACGAGGTACTACACGAACTGCTGTTACCCAAGATGCGGATATACGAGCACGTTACTCAGGCTCTCCACCATGGCAAGTCAAAGCAACAGTCAACCCGTGCAAACCCCTGAACCTTCGTTAGGGTTTGGACTCAATCAATATAACGAGATCTTTTATTCGTTGATGTCAAACAGACGAATATATCTCACTGCGGTCCATCAATATGCCACCTCTGCGTACCAGCATGTCAAGTAACCAAGACAGACTACTTATTCCGACAATGTCGCAGCCATCCGGACAGACGTATCCTCATACACTGTCTCGGCTGTGATCAGGTTTATGTCTCACTAGGTCAAGTGATCATACTGTCTTCTGCGATCTACAACACGCCGTATGATCGTCCCTATTGGTGAGACAAGAGGATACCATTGTTCATACATGTACGATTGTTAACAGATAGGAGAAATAAACCGTTGTATACTCATTGTAATAAATGCTTTCAGTATACAAAACTCATCAGTAGGTTCCTAGACTGTAATTGGCTCTTCAGTTAGAGCTGCTTCCTCAGCGGCCTCAAGGTTGACTTCCTTGGTATCAGGTTGCTCTGCTTCCAAAACCATTGTGTTGGCTACAGGGGTTTTCTCTTGACTTTGATCTTCTATGTTAATGAACTTTAAGGCCTTAG
>JAPKLW010000936.1:53731-141753 GCA_026898455.1 Plectranthus barbatus | reverse complement strand
TTAGCAATAACATTAGCATCATTGGCCCTCTCGACTGCTTGGAGTTCAGCCGAGGCAACTGGAGTCTCAGAAGCATCATTCATAGATCTAGTCAGAGGAACTATTTGATTGTGATCAAGATCAGTTCAAGGTTCCTCATTAACATCCTTGATCTCATGATTTTCCAGACCCAGTTCTTGAAGTGTCCTGCGCACTAAAGTAGTTTCATCAAAAAACAGCATGACATGTTATTTCCACAAGTTGGGTTATCTTATTGAATACCTTATATCACTTATATGAAGGGTGTCCATAACCAAGGAACACACCTTCATTAGCCTTAGGGCTGAAGGTATTCAATTTGGACTTCCCGTTATTGTGAATATAACATGGTGATCCGAATGCACGAAGATGAGCTCTAGAAGGCTTATGACCGTTGTAGATTTCGTAGGGAGTCTTATGTAGCCGCGTGTTGAATGCACTTCGATTCTGCGTGTAGCATGATGTCCTCAAGGCTTCTCCCCAAAATCTTTTTCCAAGGTCGGTCTTGACCATCATTGTCCTCACTGCTTCTTTGAGTGTTCTATTTCTCCGCTCAGCAAGGCCATTTTGTTAAGTAGTTTTTGGAGTAGACTTCTCATGCCCAATTCCAATTTCAGCGCAGAAGTCCGTGAGAGGTCCATTACAAAACTCTGTTCCATTATTGGACCTTATCCTCTTAACTGTCACCCCTTTGTCATTCTGAAGACAAGTAATCAGTTCAAGCATTGGACTTGAGCAGCACCACCCACGTATATCTTGAGTAATCATCAACAACTACTAATGTATACCTTCTTCCTCCAATTGTGGGTGGAGTAACTGGAACAAACAAATCCATGTGGAGCAGTTCCAACATCAGGTATGTGCTTGCTATAACTGGCCTGTTCTTGAATGAGGCTCTTGTCTGTTTCCCTAGCTGGCAAGCTTTACAGACTCCTTCCTTTTGGAACTTCTTTTGTGGCAGCCCTTCAACTAGATTGTGTTTTGTCAGATGTCTGATTGAGTTGAAGTTCAGGCGACTTAATCTTTTATGCCACAACTAATTTACTCCATCTGAGAAACTGTGCTCCAGGAGGCAAGTTCCCTCTTCTCCACTGGACCAGTCTACTACGTAAATACCTCCTTTCCTGATTCCTCTGATCTTGATCTCATTGGTATGCTCATCTATGATGTGGCACTCTTATTTTTCGAAACTTACAACGTAGCCACTCTCGCTCAACTGGTTGATGCTTAGAAGATTGTGCTTCAGGTTGGTGACTAAGGACACATTCTGAACGATGATTCTATTGTGCTCGACGCATCCTTTACCAACTACTCTTCCCTGAGTTTTGTTCCTAAAAGTGACAGACGGTCCTCTACACATCACAAGATTATTGAGAAGATCCATCTCTCCTGTCATGTGTGCTGAGCACCCGCTATCCAAGATCCATGATCTTGCTTTCTTCTGAGAACTTTGTCCCTGCAAGACAGAAAAGTTTATTTAGGTCCCCGCATCCTTTCGGGTCCTGCAAAGTCAATTCTCTAGATCCATCCTTTTGGTATCCTGACCTGTTTCACTTTTACAGTTCGTGAAACTAAATCACTCTTTCGTGATTGATTAACCTTTCTTCTAAAATAATGTATGCTGTTTGAATGCATGTTAGGAAAGGTTGTGGTGTGTGAACTCTTTCTAAGACTGTTGTTCAAGAAAGAGTCTCGAGATACTATTCTCGGTTGACTAGCCCTCACAGTCTTTTGAGAGTGAAACTGTCTCGACTCAGGCCTCGAATAGGTGTTCCCCCCATTCGGATAACTGTTATAATAGAACTGAGGTCTATCATAACCTCTCGGATTTCTATCCGATTGTCGAACTGACTTTCTTGCAACATTTACATGTTGCTTAGTTGCTCTTGTTGGTAAAACTGGATTCCTTGCATATGGAACATTACGCTTGTCCAGTTTTGAAGGAAAGTCACTCTTCCGCTCGACAGTTTGTTTGTGCAGTTTACTAACTGTGTTAACTCTCTGTCGAGGTGCCAGTTTTGGGTCAGATTTTTACGAACATTTGATCTTGACATTTTGCTTAACTGGCTCTTTAGACTTGACATTTCCTTTCTCCAACATATGACTTGGACTAAGTTTGCTTTGATAGAGCGTAAAAATGTTTTCTTAGTCTAGAAGTGGATGCATGTTTGCTCGAAACTTTTTCACTTTGATGCTCCAAAAATCCAATTCCATATTTATTAGATGACTGTTTTTGAGCATTCAAGATTTCCTCTAATTTCCTTGAGCTATTTTTGAAAGTGCATTCGCATTTAACAGGCTTAGTGTTCTTCAAGGAATCACACTCTTTTGAAATATTTTAAAATCTTTGAGCAGTTTTGAGTGTTCTTCCTTGAGTTTTTAAAAATCCTCACTGATTGACCTCGTCTTCGCGACTTCATCGGTCAAAACTGAAATCTCTTATTTCAGTGAGGCATTTTCACTAACTAATGTATCTTTAATCTCATGGAACTTTTCTACCTCTTTAATAATGTCTTTAAGTAAAACATCTTCTGAATTTGAGCGACAAAATTCAGAGTTTTCTTTACAGCATGATGTAGATGCAACAGATGAGGGTAGATGAGTTGTTACCAATATTTCGTTGTTTGAAACGTTGTCTTCTTCGTCGGTAATGTCTCCATCAATAGCCACCATGAAGGCAAGAAGTGCTTCCTCCTCATTTTCATCCTCAGACATGTAATAGCCATCATCATGGTCTGGTACGTCTGGCACTTCAGTTCTTGTAAGCATTGGTTGGGCTGCAGCTTTAGATGCTCTCATTTTGAACACCTTCTTCAGTCTGTCTCTCTCCTCCTGAGAGACTAGAGGGCATTCGTACTTCAGATGATCTGGGGAGTTGCATTCGTAGCATGTGCGTGGCTCTCTCTTTGTGAACTTTTGCTCGCTGGGCTGAGTCTCATTCCCTTCTCCTTTGGCCTTCTCGAGAAGTACGGTCAGATTCCTCATCTATTCCTCAAGTTTGGCATCCTTCTTCTGAATTGAGGTGGAGTTATCCTTCGTTAGTGAGGGTTGATACGCAGTTTTCTCAAACTGAATTGGCCACTTCGGTCGCCTTTGGAAGTCTCTCTTTACGAAAAAAGTTATGTCACTATCAGCTGCTGAATTAGGGGTTCTAACAGCTTCATTCTTGTTCACCATCTGAATATCCCATTCATGGGCTTGAAGTTTGGCGAACAGCTCTTTGGTTGACATCTTCGACAGATCCATGGTCTTTAAACTGGTGGTTTTTACAAACCAATCTTCCTCCGGCATTCTCGAAAGAATTTTGGCGTTCATGTTAGCCACCTTTTCTTCTCTTCCAAGATTTTTCATTTCGCTGACAATGGCGTTAAATCTTGTTTCCATCGATTTGATCGTTTTGCCAGGCAGCATCTGGAAGGATTCATATTTGTCGACGCACATTTGTTTCTTGTTGCGCCTCATAGCACCTGTTTCCCTAGTAAGCTCATTGATCCAGTCCCATAACTCTTTAGCACTGTTGTTCTCTATGGCTTAGTCCATGAGAGATTCTGGGAGAGATCGCATGATCATCTCTTGAGCGATGGGATCCAGCTGGTGGCATTTCTTGTCTTCAAGTGTCCATTCTTCCTGTGACTTATCTACCATATTGACACCACCTTGGCCATCTGGTGCTCCAACCGGAATACTGATCTTCTGAATTATTAGTGGTCCATTTTTCAAAACTTCATCCATCTCTGGATGTTGAGCTCTCAGTTGGATGAGACACCTCTTCTTCCATACCTCGAACTTCTCAGGGTTGTACTTGGGAAGACTTGGATAATTCATCATTATCTTAAGATAACCTGCTTCCAAATCACATTTAACAAACAATTAAGAGTGCAAGGAAGTACGAATCCGGTCTTAAGTGTTGGGAATGATTCCTGGATTTATATTGTAAATCTCCTTTTAGATCAAATTGTAAAGGTTTTGTTGAATCAAAGTCTTAGTTATTTTGGTGGATCATTGCTGAAGTCTAGGATAGTCTAGCAACTCATTTGTAAAGTCCTGTTTAGCCTATATATCGAGTTGTAATAGATTAGAAGTGCTTGTGGAAGACTGCTGAAGAAGACTGTTGAAGGATTCAGCAATTAAAACGAAGGAAATCAGATTCCAAGAAACTTCGGAAGATTCTGGATGCTAGGAGCGTTCTCAGCAGTCAGGAAGATGTTGGTTGCTAAGAGACGTCAGCAGACAGAAATGACTACTAAGGAGGTAGTAGTCAAGTGCAGAGAAGAATGACTGCTAAGGAGTTGGTAGTCATATGCTGAAAGAAACGACTGCTAGGAATACTTGGTCAGAAGTAAAGATAGCAGAATGCTGAAGGAGTCAGCATTCACTAATACTCAGGAGATTGCTAAGAGTTGTAGCAATCAGGAATCAAGACTCAAAAAGGTCTAAGGACTTAGCAGAATGTTCCCAACATTCTCCGAAAGAATGGTAAGCAAGGAAATATCAAGCAACTTCTGCTAAGACTCCCGTTCTGACAAAAGGTACAACCAAGGACACAAAGCTTTCCCGAAGTAGGTGAAAAAGCATTGTACCAAGCCGAAATGACGAAAAAGCAAGTAGCTCTATTAGACAAAGAGAACGTTGTGTCTAATGGGTCTGGAGATTCAAAGTTTGAATCTCCAGATATAAAAGAGAAGTCCAAACAATAGAGAACTACTACTACTACAACTACAACTGCTTCTACGATTTGAAAAGGGCAATTATTGAGAGATAACCTTTACAAGCGAAACAAACCAAAACAGTAGTCGGTTGAGAGCACGTTAAAGAGACAAGAACAATCTCAAGCTCTCAACAGGAAGTGTCACACATTGAATATCTGACACTGTATTCAAGAAGAGATTCCTTGACTTTGTTCAAGAATCAATCATCGGGATAACTTCCATCCTAGGATGCATCCAGCAGTCATATCTCTGAAAAGAGATTGACTAAGACGTGTTGTTGCCAAAAACCCCCCAGAAGAGTTCAGGAGGGAACTTAAAAGCTTCCATTACAGCAAGGATAAGTTTTACGAAGGTGTCGCCCTTGACTTAGCCGCAGCTGCCGAAAGATAAAAGTGACGGAGGATAGTTTTGTACTGGCTGGCTCGAAAGCTCACCACCTGCTACAAGTGACCGGCGAATCCTTGTACTTTCATATATCTTTATAGTGAAATTCTCAGTGTTCGACTGAGGAGTGGACGTAGATCTTGAGGATCGAACCACTATAAATCTTGTGTCTTTGTTATTGTTCCTTGTTACTGTTTTATTGTTTCTGCCATTGATTTAAAACCTAGCAACCTCAAGTTGCTAGTGTATATCTGAAACAATCTTAAGTCCAACTTTGAGCCAAACATTTGAAAAGAAATTAAGTGCAAGATAACTTGAAACATTCCGCTGCATTTGTTAAATAGTCTTCCGCTGCTTAACACACGACTGTGATCAGGGACCAACAAGTGGTATCAGAGCATTAGGTCGTAAGACTGACTGCTTCTGAGTCTCTTTTGACCAGATCTGTATTTTCCTTGCACCTGTTCTTCTGTTTAGCTCAGGAACATCAAGCTTGCCAAGATGAATCACACGCTCCCAAGGTATAACAAGGAGAAATTCAACTCATGGCAAAAGTTAGCCACATCCAACTTCAAAGTATACATCCGGAGATGGTGGACGTCCTCACTAAAGGGCCCATTAGGATAATGAAGGCCAATATCTACGTCGGGGCACCTGTTGAGGGGAAACCACAAATGGTCGAGAAGCAATTCAATGAATGGACGGTAGAGGATAAGAAGAGAGCTCAGCTGGAATATCTAGCCAAGAAGCTGATACTCGACTGTCTGCCTCCGTTGATGACAGACGAAGCTCTAAACCTCAACACGGCTAAGGAGATATGGGACTATGTGTGCGCTTCTTCACAGGAGACAAAACAAATGAAAAAAAAAATAAACTCCAGGTAGCCGTTGACAAATATGAGTCTTTCTCAATGCATGCAGGTGAATCCATTCAGGTGATGGAAGAAATATTCAATACCATCGTGGGAAAGCTCAAGAACTTGGGAAAGACCTTTGACAATGGAAAATGAATTATAAAATCATTTCCAAACTCTTTCCAAGGAGCGATTGGTTCGTGAAAATGACTAGCCTGAGTGAGAAAGACCTCAGCCAAATGACTACATTTGAGGTATTCGCTCAACTTAAAACTCACGAGTTTATCATACAGCAATCCTAAAAGAACGAAGCAGTTGTGGCTCACACTTCGTCACCAAACGCTGTAAACTCAAAAGACTTAGCATACTTTGCTAAGAAAGATGCTGGAAAATGGAAGCTAAGGAAGCCCTTCCACAGCAATGAAAGATCTGCACCAGCTTCACCAGCAAAGGAGGTTGCTTCAACCTCAAGCTCAAAGCAAGAAGATCTCAAGATCAGTGAGCTTGAAGAGCAAATGAGAAAGCTTCAAAAGCTCATGCTGGAAGCAAAAGCATAAAAGGAAGCTAAAGAAGCTAAGCTCACATCATCCTTTCGACCAGCAGAAAGGAAGCCAAGGACGTGCTTCGAATGTAACTCGCCAGACCACCTAAAGCACGAGTGTCCTAGGGTGAGCAAAGAAGAAAGAGAGCGTCTCAAGCAAAGGTTTGAGAGGAGGGCAGTCAGAGCAGTCACCATAGCACTGCTGACCAGGACAGAAGTGCCCGATATTCCTGACAATGACGAGGAATATTACTCCTCAGAAGAGGATGATGAAGAGGCCATGATGGTCCTAATGGCGAATATTGTTGATGCTGAAGAGGAGGAAATTGTTGAGTCGGCTCTAGCAGTCGATGCTCACGAGGTAAACCCTATTAGCATTTCAATTTCAGCAATCATGCATCAATCAGAGGATTTTTCTTCTTTAGATTCCAATGTTGATTATCTAACTAAGCTCTTATTAGAATTTTCAAAAATGTACGCTTTGAAAGATGCTATTGTAGAAGAAAACATCTCACTGAAAACCAAAGTTATATCTGTGACCGAGGAAGTCGAAAGACTAAGGTCTGATGGAGAGGAATTTTTAAAACTCAAAGCTGATTACTCCAAACTTGCTGAAAACCTACAAAATATTGAAAAGGAGAATCTAGTTTTGAAGAATAAAACTAATAAGGATTGCATTTGTGCTTACACAACCAGTAAGGCAGTTCTAAATGTCATTGTTAGCCAACAGAGAAAACATTCTGATAAATCTGGAGTGGGGCTTGGATGTGTTAAAGTTGTGGGAAAAGCCTCTAAGCAGGTTTTGATTGGGAATGTTGAATCTTCTAAGCAGAAAAAGATTACATTCGTTTCTGCTGAAAAATTCAATGCTAAAGAAAAAGGTAAGGAAAAGATAACTGCTGAGTCGCCAAATGCTAAGCAGAAGGACTGGCGTAAAAAGAATGCATCTCCTGGATCTCAGGAGAGGACCCAGAGAATGCATGCTAAGCCACACTCAGCAGTGTCTAGGATGAATGTTGAGCATTGTGCATCCAATGCTAGGACAACAAATCCTACCTTCAATAGGGGCAAGCAGGTTAAATACCATGATGTAAGACCACCGTATCAGTTGTTCACACCACATAGGAGGAACACCTATGTGAGGCCTCAGTCCAATCGTTTTCCTTTTAAAAGGATTATGACGGCTAAGCACACTACTCCACCTCGTTCAAATTATGCAAAATTTGTTTATCCAACTAAGGCAGAGATGGTTGCTAAAAGTGATGTCAAGAAGAAAATCTTGAAGATCACTAAGATGTGGGTTCCAAAAAGAACCATGATCCATGCTAATCTTGCAGGACCCGATGCTAAGCGGGTACCTAAACAAACTTGTTGATTTGTTTTGCAGGAACATGATCCAAGAGCTCAGACATCAAGCATGTCAAATGAGTGGATCCTAGATAGTGGTTGCTCAGCGCACATGACGGGGCGCGAAGAACTATTTTAAGAACTTCAAAGAGTTCATGGCCCAACAGTCATGTTTGGTGACAATAGAAAAGGAAGAGTGATTGGGAGAGGATGCATCGAGCAGAATGGAATAAGGATCATCAACGTTGCTCTCATCTCCAACCTCAAACACAATCTGTTGAGCATCAGCCAATTAAGTGAAAATTGGTACAATGTTTCTTTCATTAACACTGGGTGTGAAATTGTTGACAGCGCTACAGGTGAAGTGAAGCTAAGAGGCATCTGCAATGGTGGCCTATACATTGTTGATTGGCAAAGCAGCCAACAGCATTCCTGCTTCGTAGCATTCAACATGGAAGAAACAAATTGGCAATGGCACAAGAGGTTGACTCGTTTGAACTTCAAGACCATCAACTACCTAGCCAAACACAAACTTGTTGTGGGATTGCCTGAGGCAACCTTCAAAAAAGGAAGGCATATGTAAAGCTTGCCAGCAAGGAAAGCAAACGAAGGCATCCTTCAAAACAAATCTGGAGAATGCCACTTCTGAGAGAATCCTTGAGCTATTGCTCATGGATCTATTTGGCCCAGTCACTCCAGCCTCTGTAAGTAAAAAGATTTACACTTTTGTGGTTGTTGATGATTTCTCCAGGTTTACGTGGGTCAGACTGCTAGAGACAGAGGATGAAGTAAAACTCATCCTACCAGAGTTGATCCTAAAGGAGCAAAACATAAATTCCATGATCGTGAAGCTTGCTTAAGTCCATAAAGTGACTTCTTTAGCTTCCAGACCAAATGTTCTTTGCCCTTCTGCACATAACCTTCTGGCTGTTGCATATAGATGTCCCTACCTTCTTCAAGGTACCCGTTTAGAAATGCGGTTTTGACATCCATCTGCCAGATCTCTAGGTCCTTATGTGCTGCTATGGCTAGGAGTTTATGAATGGACTTAAGCATGGCTACCGGTAAGAAGGTCTGGCCATAGTCTACACCTTCTTTCTGACTATAACCCTTCGCCACCAGCCTTGCTTTGAAAGTTGTAACTTCACCATTCGTTCCTTTCTTTCTTTTGAATACCCATTTGCACCCTATGGCTCGATGGCCATCTGGCAAATCAGTTTCTGGTATACATCCATAGCCGTAATGGATTCTATTTCCAAATCCATGGCGATCAGCCATTTGTCTGCATCTTTATCAGATATAGCCTCGTCATACGTCCAGGGATCGGTATCATCCAGTCCGCTTTTTGGGATCAAGTCAGAAGACTCTCCAACGAACATATACCTCTCGGGTTGGTGGACAACCCTCCCACTGCGACGAGACATCTGAGCCGTGTCAGTAGTTGGCATAGTACTCGTTGGTCCCATACCTTGCATTGATGGCAGTGTTGGTATTGCCTCACCTATTACAGGTGGATTTACCACAACACTGGGCTTTCCTGATGGAATCGCTTCCTTATCCTCAAGCTCGTGGAGGATAATTTCACTCTTGGATCTGTGGTTTCTTACATATTCGTCCTCCAAGAATCTTGCGTTGGTACTGACAACCACTTTCTGATTCTCAGGACAATAAAAGTAACCACCTTTCGTTTCCATGGGATATCCTACAAACAGCATCAGCTTACACCTACTTTCTAACTTATCAAGTTCCTTTGTCAGCACATATGCTGGACAACCCCAAACCCTCACTCTGTTCAAACTTGGCTTTCGCTCATACCAGATTTCCAGAGGCATTTTAGGAACTGATTTAGAAGGTACCAGGTTAAACAAATAGGCTGCTATTTCCAATGCATATCCCCAAAACGAAATCGGCAAGCTTGCATAATTCATCATCGACCTGACCATTTCCAAGAGAGTTCCATTTCTTCTTTCCGCTACACCATTTTGTTGAGGGGTTCCTGGTGCAGTCCATTGGGATGTAATCCTGTTGTCTAACAAGTACTGCAAGAACTCGTTGCTGAGGTATCTCCACCACGATCAGATCGTAGTGTCTTGATAGTCTTACCTAGCTTCTTTTCTACCTCAGTCCTAAACTCTTTGAATTTCTCAAAGCATTCAAACTTGTAGCGAAGCAAATAGACATATCCAAATCTTGAGTAATCGTCAATGAATGTGGCGAAGTACTCATAACCTCCACGAGCTTGCATGGACATTGGTCCACATAAGTCAGAATGGATCAATTCCAACACATCCTCTGCTCGAGACTGACTTGCCTTAAAAGGCCTGGTCATCATCTTTCCCTCTATACAGGATTCACAGATTTGATGTGGTACCATTTGAAATAAATCCAAGAGCCCATCGCATGCTAATCTTTTAATCCTCTTTAGATTGATGTGACCTAGTCTCAAGTGCCAGAGATATGTTTGATCTTAATCGGAAGAAAACTTTCTCTTTAAATGATTATTATTATTGGATGAGTTTGCAACATTCACGGAAGATTTATGCATACAATCAATGATATAGAGAGAGTCAATCAGTTTGCCACGACAGATAACACTGTTATTCCCAATGATAGAAACTCCACTATCAAAAATAACTGAATATCCATCACTAAACAACTTGGAAATTAAAATTAAGTTCCGCCAAAAAACCGGCTCATATAAAACATCTCTCGAAATCAAAACATTATTTTCAAAGCATAAAGTAAAATCTCCAATGGCTACTGCTGAGACTCGCTCTCCGCTGCCCATTGAGATGGTAATCTTGTCATGCATCAGCTGCCTTGTCGGCCTGAAACCCTGCAAAGTATAACAAACATGATCAGTAGTTCTAGTATCCATTACCCAAGAATGGGTAGAAACTGATGATAAACATGTTTCCATTATAAATGCACATGATGCACCTTGTCCAGTCTTCCTGACTTGACAATCTTTCTTCCAGTGACCAGCCTTGCCACATCGAAACACTTGTCCTTTTTCCCAGGCACGCCTGGTGTCCTTTTTGACTTCTTCACAGAAGTTGTACCGTTGGCTTTCTTCTTAAACATTCCTTTGCGCCTCTTGCCAACTAGCGCAACAGGACGATTTCCTGAAGTAGCCAAAGCAACCTTTTCTGGAAGCATCATTGACTCCGCTGTCATCAAGTCATTTAGTAACTCGTTAAGAATGTACTCTTTCTTGTTCATGACAGCATTCTGTCTAAAGTTCTCAAAGGATTTTGGCAGAGAGTTGAGAATGATATCAACCTGCGCTTCTACATCGATACCACCTCCGTGGAGCGTGACCTCATCCATGAGATGAGTCATGCTGACCACGTGCTCTCTGACCAGCTACCTTCAGCCCCTTTCTTTCCCACGATTTCCCTCATGAGATTGAATCTGACAGCTCGGTCTGACTCACCATAGGTCGCTGTGAGGCTGTCCATAATGTCACAAGCATTATCATACGAATGATGTTGTTGTGCAAGTACCTTGGACATTGTAGTCATCGTATAGCCTTTCACTATATTGTTTGACTTGAGCCACTTGCTATAGTAGCTCCTTTCCTCATCAGTCGATGCATCTGTGGGAGCAGCCGGACGAGGCTTATCAAGGACAAACTTGTGTTCCAACAAGGATGTAATTTAAGTTGTGTTTCCAATCTTGAAAATTGGGACCAGTTAATTGGTTTTGTGCTAAGATATTGATCACATTTGGTAAAGACATGTCTGAAAACAATAAATTAAATCAGAAATTAAAACATAGTCACAAACAATTGAAACAATTAAATATTGAAACCTTATGATAAAACAATATTAATGTTTCCTCCAATTTGCCTGAGTATTACTATTGCAAGCCACACATGTGGACGTTTACAACAAAAATCTTAACCAGACTGCATCTTTCAATTCCAGTCCTTTAATTTCAATCCATGCCCGGGTTCCTTAGTCAAATGGAATTAATAATTGGAGACTAACTTAAGACCATGTTATCCTACTGAGCAGGGACATCACAAATGAGTTATACTCTTGACAATATCTAAGCTAGCTTACCACCAAAGCCAACCCTCTCATATAAGGATCTGCTAGGACACACCCTGATCCCTTATAATAAGGCTGTCTCATTTAATTCAATCCCTAGAGAACTTATGAAAACTCAATACGCAAGCTACACATGTAGACGTTTACGCATGAACTCCCACTTCTCACATTAATTAAATGTTTGTTTTAAGAAATCCTATCTATTAGAACTTATGAATAATAAATTAAGTAAGCTACACATGTAGACGTTTACCTAATAAATTACTCACTTCCAATAAAGGATCGCTTTGTGGAGGTCTTATTAAATAATCAACTTAGTAATTTAAATTCATAAGGTTCAATTGCACAAATTATTTTATGTAGCCATAATTATAACATTGCTAAAATTCTATCATGCAAAGCATGAACCCCGAATTTATAGTTACAATTAATTACACAAAATAAATCACATAGCATGCTTTAAAGCTGTAAATAAAAGCAGTAAACGTGCTCCTATCATCTACAACATGCTTATATGCTGCGCAATTAATATAAACACATATATCATGCGAAGACAATAATAAAGCAAATAAAAAATGTCATCTTGGCCTCATGATACGGAATTAAGAAATAATTCTATCGATTACACTTTGGAATTATTTCACAGATCTTCGACTGGGCTCCCGCTACTTGGACTGTGATCTGATTTTATTTTTTGAAAATTGGGCCACCAAGATTTGATTCATCAGAAAATAGGACAATTGGGCCAGTTAACCATATTGCGGACCGAGCATACATTGCAAGTCCGATATCCCGTGAGAACTCGGCCCGATAGGCCACCACCAGTGAACCGCCGTCGCCGTTGTGGACTCGCCGGAATTGCGCAGCAGCCATGCATGCACGTCGCATGGCTGCAGCCCACGAAACCGCCGCCACGGCCGTCACCTCGTTTGCCTGCCGCCGCCACGGCCTGTGCCAACCGTCGCCCGAACTGCCATCCACCATCTTCTCCACCGTCGGCCACCCAGGCTTGCCGGAAATACGCGTAGGGCGCGGTGAGGACACCGCCCCGGCTGCGGCCGCAAACCCTAGGGTTTACGCCTGCCGCAGCCGCGTCATCGCCCACCGACCACCGTCGCCGCTGCCTTCCACCCCTGGAGCCTCGCTGCACCACCTTGCCACTGCTGACATCGTTCGAGAAAAGCGAGCAGGCCGCGTAGGGTGCCTGCGCGCGCACGAGGAACTTGGGTTCTGCCGTGCTGCGCGCAGCCCTCGTGCCCAGACCACCATCGCCTTTGTCCCGGCTCTGGCACTATTGCCTCGCGCCGTCGTCCTGGGGCCCGCACGCTGCCGGTCGGTCTGTGGTAGCGCGGCCCTTGCCATGTGTGTGCGCGTGCGCGCGGTGCTGAAACCCTAGGGTTTCGCACGCAGCGCCACCGTGGCCCTCCCGCGCGTCGTTCGCCGCCATGTAGCCTGCTGTCGTACCGGTGCTATCGAGCATCGTTGTGCGGTCCTTCGTTCTTCATGTTCTTCCCTCGTTCTTCGTTCTCTGTTTTGCAGATTTAATTTAAAATTGAAAAATTACATAGAATTGCATCCTAATATAATTTTGGAATTTAAATCTAACAACGGATTTATCTCGTGGGTGAAAAACGAATCCTTATAAAAGGGCAGATTAACCTGAGAACCACGAGGACGAAAACACGAACATATAATCCATAATTCATTCATGCATTCATTCAATAATAATTATCATGCAAATCATAGGCAATATTATTTTTCCTGACAGAGCCAATTAATCAACCTGGCTCTGATACCAATTGAAGGGATTCGTGAACTGAATCACGAAACCTGTTTGCCAAGATCGTTAATTGGAATATCAAATATAAATTGCTATGCCTATGATTATTACAAGCATGCTCCTATTGATTATGCATAAGGGGGTTTATGGGGAATACCTAGATTGTAGAAACCTGAAGAACGAGTGCGCAGAGATTTGATCTTGATCTCTTTACCCGCGCATAAAGATTAATTCCTAATAGATAAAAGGAATTAAATCTATGAAAATTAATTAATAATTTTCGAAAACAAGAAGGAGAGAGAAGAATGAAGACTATCCTCCTGATCTGATCTTTTGATCTGTATCCCAACTCAATCCGAATATCTGGTGAAGATTCCCTTTGGATTCCTTGCCCGGTTGAGAAGCAGAATTTCCTCCTCATTTCTCAGATCTAGTCGATCACCACAACTCCCAAATACTGGTTTGTTGTATGCAACATATGATCTTGTGGTGTGTTGTGATCTGAGAAACTGAGGCCTATTTATAGGAAAATACTGGACTTCTATTGGGCCAGACCAAGAACCAGAATGCAAATAACAAATAAGGCCTATCAATTAATTAATTCTCATATTCAACCCAGAATATAAATAATTAATTAATATTGATTCATTCCACCAAAGAACCAATACTGTCCTATCTATTTGCTACCACGTTTTGAGGTACATGGGCTCGGTTTATCCCCACATTTAAGGTTACAGACATTCATTAATTAATTTAAGCTCTGACAAGCTATTTAATTAATTAACATCTTATATTCCTGAGTCAATCCACTCAAACCTTTTCATTTATGCTTGAACTTAATCAGCCTGCAGGACTTTAGCATAACAAACATTTTGAGCTGCTCAGGGAATGTCACCATCCTATACTGGATGTGGTTACCTAGTTCCAGTACCAGACACTCATATACAAACTGCTATCACCCAAGATACAGATATACAAGCTCAACTAGAGCCTTTCACTGCAACTCAAATTAATACACAATCTGCATATACTTTCGTACCTTCATTTAGGTTTAGGATCTCATCAAGCCATAGAGATATAGATTCTTTTAACGTCAAATAAAAGAATTGATCTCAACTTAGGTCCTTATCAATGTGTGCCCCACACCAGCATACCAAGCCATCCAAGATAAGATGCTTATTACCGCGTATGCTACAACCTACACCGACAGTTTATCCTAGAACTGTCTCATCTGTGATAACTATTTATATCTCGCTAGGTCAAACGATCCATATGATCTTCAGTGATCTACTACACACCGTATGATCTCCCTATCGACGAGATAAGAGGATAATTGCATTTGCGACACATGTTTGTTAATTCAGACAGGAGATGAACATACAACATTTATGATTCCCAGTATATTAACCAATCGACCTTGTACATAATATACCAATCATAATGCTTTCAGTATATTAATCCATCATATTGACCTGTGCCTGATTATACCCTTACTCTTGCAGAAAGATTCCAAGCTCTCAGAGGTGAATTCTAGCCCATTATCGGTTCTGAGACATTTCACCCTGAGGACCTTCTCATTCTCCACCATGTTACACCACTCTTTCACTTTACTTGCAGCTTTACTTCTCAAAACATATACCCACACTCTCCTGATGTAGTCATCAATCAAGGACAAGAAATATTTACCTCCACCCAAAGTTTATGTCCTAGCTAGCTCCTACAGATCAACGTGCACATACTCCAGAGGCTTGTTGTTTCTCCTCTAGCCAGTGGGGTAAGGGAGCTTTTTGCTCTTTGACAGGATACAGGTCTCACAGTTCAACAGCTCTTCATCATCTTCGAACTGGATTAATCCTTGCCTTTTGAGTTCCTTAAGTCCACCATAACTCATATGACCAATCCTATAATGCCACAACTTGCAGGGCATAGATTTGGCTGCATCTGTTGTCCCAGTGACAGTCTTTGGATATAGGTAGTAGATGATATTCATGCGGTTACCGATTAATAGTACTTTCTGATCCTTGCTGATGGTCATGGTTCCATTATATCCAATAAACTTGCATCCCTTGGCCTCTAGAGTTCCTAGGGATATTAAATTCCTCTGCACTTGTGGGATATACCTCACTTCTGTAAGAAGTTTACTTTCTTCAAGATGATTTTGGATTTTGAAGGAACCAATGCCTTCTATACTGCATGACTGATTATTTCCTAACATCACTGTGCCACACTTCTTCAAATCCAGGTTCACAAACCATTCAATATGAGGGGACATGTGGAATGAGCACCCCGACACTAGGATCCAATCATCATCACCAGGATTTTCTATTATGTTCAGTACTTCATCCTGGTTTTCTTCAACCACTTTTACAATGTTAGAGCCTTGATTAAAATGCCCTTTCATCTTAAGCACATTGCAATCTCTAATGAAGTGTCCTGGTTTCTTACGATAGTGACAGATCTTAGCATCATTCTGATTTCCTGTTTGTCTATTCTCATAAGTCTGTATCCCATGTTGAGTCCTTGTGTACATAGCTGAAGATCTTGGATCCTTTCCTGAGGTAAAACCACCTTTCGATTGAGTGTTTTGTCAGTGTGGATTGAAACCTTTCTTATGGAACTTTGAGGGAGCACCTTTCTTCACAAACAGACCTACCCAGGTCCTTCTTAAATGTAGTGATCAGTTAATTTCTCAACTTCCTTACCCTTGACAGCAACAAGGACATCTTGGAGGGATATAGTAGAGGCTCTGCCATATATCATGGCATCCTTCAAATTTGAATAAGATTTAGGGAGAGCATTCAAGAGGTGGATAGCCTTATCGTCATCCTCAATTGTGACCCCCAAGTTTTCCAGATCGTCTACAGCTTTATGAAACTCATCAATCTGGTCAATGATGCTTCTCTCATATGAGAATCTACAAGTATACAACCTCTGCTTCATATACAACCGGTTGGCCAGTGATTTGGCCATGTACAATCCCTCCAGTTTCTTCCACACCTTAGAGACATTATCTTCTTTAGAAACCTCTTTTAGAACCTTGTCATCCAAACTTAAAAAGATAGCACTCCTTGCTTTATTTAGCAATTTCTTTCTCTGTTCCTCCGTTTCACCTTTGAAAGCATTTGCTTCATCCAGAACTGCATCATCCAAACCTTGCTGAGTGAGTATGGCCAGCATCTTAATTTTCCAAAGCCCAAAGTCGTTTTTACAAGAGAACTTGTCTATATCATATTTACCAAGAGTAATATTCCCCAAGAATTTATCAAATCCCAACTCGCAGAAAACACAAAGTGTTAAAAACGATGATTCACAGAGCACTAGATGAGGAGGAAACACAATTGACTCACTGGGCAATCAACCAGAAACAAATAATCATGAGAAAGCTCACCAAATCTCCCAAAGCTCGCATTCAGTCGCCTCTTGTCTTCCCACAGATGACGCCACATGTTGAATATTGAAATGCGAGAACAAAACCAGACAATGAAACCATTCCCTCACACAAGAACAAGGCAATTACGTGGTTCACTCTTTCGAGCTACGTCCACGGGAAATCTTTATTGTAGTCACAATGGAGGAACACAATACAATCTACACAGATCACTCTCTCTCACTCAAGCTTTCTTCTCCCTCTTTCAGTTCAGAAAAACTAAGAAAAAGAATGGGGAAGACGAGCTGTTACAACATCTCTTTAACAAAATTAGCACTAGAGCCAATCACACTTCGACAGCTGGCATATCACTTAACAAACTCAAAAACTCAAATACACTTCTATTATTATAAAACATGCTTCTTCAGCCATCTGCTTCAAACTCGCGACAAACAAACATCGAGCTCCCTCAACCACACTTTATTCTACTTCAACACATTCAGTACCCAAGCATACTTAAACGCATGCAGTCAAACTCAACATATTTAATAGAAGGGTAATGAAAGCTAAAACGAATTCGAGCCTGCAAGGAATGTCCTGCAACCCCCAAAGAAAATAGACAAGTTTATATTTGTAGATTTCTTATGGTCTAAATCCAAAATTTGATGGATCGCCTAATTTTTATTGCAAGTCTGCGTATTTTGTTTTTTAGCGTCGCAAGTGTAAGGGAAAAAAGGAAAATATATGGAGATAAATAAAAATGAAGTACGGAAGAAGTGAAATTTTTATTGCATCCACAAGGCTTTATGTGATGTTCATCGAAAGTTGTTTAGATTTAGGGTAAATAGGGGATAATGCCCTAAATTATTGAAGTTTTTGGAAAAATACCCCAATCTTTTTCCGTTAGTTAAAAATATCCTAATATTTACTCCCATTTATGAATTTTACCAAAATGTATTAACACCGTTAGTTTGTGATGATTCAGCCGTTAAATGCCACGTGACATCCCATGTAGCTTCCCATGTGGCACCCACATTGCAAATCAACATGTGATAATACCCTAATCTATTAATATTTTCGGAAAAATACCCAAATGTATTAATTTTTGTTAAAAATGCCTCAATATTTAATTTTCGCTTGTGAATTATACCGAACTAATTAACACCGGCTACTCTTTTTTATTGCTGAAATATTATTTGCTAAACAATCAATATTCGCTATTTTTTATATAAAAAAAAATACAAATATCATACATTAGAGTACATGATTAAGATTCGAGTTGGTGACTATGCTACAAATGTTATATGTACGGCCTCAACCTGGATGATTAATACATGATTAGACTTTATTAACACATAAAAAGTAAATGAATTAATCTCGAGTAGTGACTCTCAATATTATTAAGTAACATGATTAATAATCATTTTAAGAATCGTATATTAATTAACATGATTAAGAATTATACATGTCTCTCGATATTATTTGGTTTAAGAATTAATAATTATCTTGAAACAAACATATTAATTAGCGTGATTAATTATTATTTGTTTAGCAAATAATATTTCAACAATCAAAAAGAGTAGTCGGTGTTTTTTCGTTTGGTATAATTCACAAGCGAAATTAAAGATTGGGGTATTTTTAACAAAAAATAATACATTGGATATTTTTCCGAAAATATCGATAGATTAGGGTATTATCACATGTTGATTTGCCACGGCCCACGTGGGTGCCTCACAGGAAGCCACATGGGTGCCATATCATCACAAACTAACGGTGTTAATATATTTTAGTATAATTCATAGATGGAAGTAAAGATTAGAGTATTTTTAACTAACGGAAATAGATTGAGTTATTTTCCGAAAACTTCAATAGTTTAGGGTATTATCCTCTATTTACCCTTGGATTTATTTGTTAATAGGTTTCATATTTAATTTATATATAAGTTGTAATTATAGATAATAATTTATAATGTAGTTAAATTAATATATAATATTGATAGGCACATATTAGTCTCATTTTGTTTGTTCCATAAATTAGTCTCATTTTTCTAAAATAGCAAACTTTTTCACACTTACCAATAAAATATTAATTCCACTACACTCACAACTCTTAATTCCCATGCCGAAAAGAAATGAGACTACATTAATGGAATGGAGGGAGTAAATTTTAGGTCTTAAAAAAATAAAAGAGAATCGATAATACTAATGTTTTAAGAGTAATAAACATTATTAAGGTTGTAAATAAGTCAAATAAGTCCAGTATTGATTAATATAGATTTTATTTATATATAAAATAAATAAAGTTTCAGCTTAACATTATTTGATTTTTGAGTTAAGTAAAATTTGAAAATTATTTAAATTCACTTATATAATGCTTTAATGATTACTAATACGCAAATTAAACCCCCCTTTAATTTATTTAGTTAGGAGACAAATGAGCTTGAATAAATATATTATTTCCGTCGTCTTATTTTCCTATATTTCATTTTTGTATATCTTATTTTAATTATCTTATTTTTAAAAATAGTAATTTTTTAACATTCTAACTTTTATATGTTGTACTCGAACCAAATAAACCAATTAATAAAAGACGGGGAATAACATTTTCATAATATAATATTTAATATAGATTAAAAAAAAATGTAGCCCGGCTCCACGTACTCGATGCTTTCATAAATTCTCTCCAACTCGCAAAATCAAAATTAAAACCGAAAAAAAAAAAAAGAAAAGGGGCAAAAGAAGAGCAGAGCAGAGCAACGCCAAAATTAAGCAGAAGAGGAAATGGAAACCACTCCAGCTCCCCCCGAACCCAGGAAGCGCGGCCGGCCGAAGGGATCCACCAAGGCCAAGGTCGAGAAGGACAGAGAAGCTGGTGCCTCCGCCGGAGCTCCCTCCAAATCGAGAGGTTCTGCCGGCGACAAGAGGAACACGGCTGCTGACGAGAGTTACGCCCACTGGAAGCAGCTGGTCCCCGTGCTCTACGACTGGCTGGCCTCTCATAATCTAGTTTGGCCCTCTCTCTCCTGCCGGTACGCCTCAGACATTGCCTTTTTTCGCCACCTTTTTGTGTTTAGGGTTTTGCTTAGGGTTTTGTTCTAGTATATAATACTCGGTTTGAACTGATGAATTTATTGGGTTCTGGATGTTGTTTTGTTATTGCTTTATAGAGTGATTCTGTTTCGTCTTGAATTTTGGATTTTGTTTGCATTTCCTTGCAAAAAACGAGGAAACGTAGGTGCATGAGTGAAACTGTGTGGAAACTTTGGGTTTTTGGTGGGGCTGACGACTAAAGAGTTTAAGCTTTTGTGCGTAATGTTTTCTTGGACTGGAAAATGTTTTGAGTCACAACTGAAGATCTTCTAAAAGGATGGTTTTGCTGTTACTTATTATGTTTTCATGGTTTAGCCAGTCCTATGGTATCTTATATCAAATGCTGATCTTCTGAGATAATGTCGTGGTCTACTTTCTTCAAGACATAGGTATATCAAAGAATTTTCAGTTCATGATTACAGGTTTCTGTAGAAGGAATGATATTATTTTTGTAGTCAATTTCTGGTTAATGCATTCACTGATTTTGTTGCATACTTTTTGTTTATTATCGAAGTTTTCATGTTGTAGTTGGGGTCCAGTTCTTGAGCGAGGAAATTACAAGACCAAACAGCGCCTTTACTTGTCTGAACAGGTGAAGTTCCTATATCTTAAACTCTCTAATTTATTTGTGTTTGGTTATTTGCTAATAATGGCTGGCTATATTTGGTAATGTGAAATGAAGTGCATAGATTTTTTAGTCATAGTTGATTTTTCCAATATAGTCAAAAGAGTGCGATATATTTTTCAGTCATAGTTGAATTTTTTTCCAATATAGTTAAAAGTTTGTGAGATACCGAAAGACCTTAGGCCCTTAGCTCTGCTTTATGTGCCTACGTTTATTTTTTGCTTTACTTTCCCTGTTCTTTCATTGTCTCTCTCCTTTTTACTGAATATTCTTTGTGTTTTCGTTTCTATCTGGCATTTTTGTGGTTGCTTCTCACCTCCTCTAGTTTCTGAACAATTCTTTCTCCTATGAATTTAAACGAAATTACAATTGGTCTGAAAATGCAGAAAGTGTTTGGTATAACTTTTTTGATCTTATATTTCACTGTCGCATTTTTCTTGTAAAATGCTATAGAAAATCTATCGATAATGTTTGTAGAACTTTGTGCCAAATTCATGTTGGGTACACTTTTTTTTGCCTTGCACCTTGGGCAATATGACACCTTTTGCAATTTGAGTGTGCCATATGGTTTTGACAGCCTTGGTTTTTACATGGAAATATTTCTTCTCTCTGGGTTAATTTCATTAAAAGCATCAAGTTTCTTTGTCTTTATCTTCAGTATCGAACATGGTTCTATTGTACCCTATGTTTGTATCTAGGCCTCTGCTTTATTCTCTTTGCATTTATTGCTTAACATATGATTTTGGTTAGTACGAATGTTAGGGCTTCATTTTTCCTTCTTTTATTCTTCTCTAGTAAGCTTTTCTCCTGCTATTAATATACTGCATTGACCTCAGTTTTCATTCAATTGTCCTTTTATGCTTGTAAGCTTTTCTCCTGCTGTATAATATAACTGCATTGGCCTTTGATTTATCACTCGATATCTTAGTTTAAAAAAGCGCGCTCGGAGCGCGCTTAAGCGCGCTCAGCTCTCAGAAATGTGGGTGATCGCTTTTTTCCGGCCTGAGCGCCGAGCGAACGCGAAGCGTTGGAAAAGCGCCCGGAGCGCCCTGAAGCGACGTGAGCGAGGAGCGAGCCGAAGCGAGCGCTCACGGTGGTGAAGCGCTCTGGAAAAAAAAACTCTTTTTTTATTTATTTAATCAATTTTTCTTTTTTTTTTGGTAAATATAACCTAAAAATAAAACCTATCCATCGACCGAACTCTCGCACCCACCTCTCCATCGACTCGAGCCGCACTTCGCTGCCCTACAGCTCTCCCCCATCGCCGGCTCTCGCCTCTCGCCCATCGCCCATCGAGTCTCGCCGTCCCTGCCTCGCTGTCCCTGCCTCTCGCGTCCCCGCCTCTCGCGTCCCTGCCTCTCGCCTTTCACCGTCGCCTGCCTTTCCCCCTTCCCCAGCGCGCCTGCCTTTCCCCCTTCCCCAGCTCGCCGCCGGTCAGTCCCGTCACCACCAGCAAGCAGCAGCAGCAGCGTATAGTTTTGTTTTGTTTTTTTTAATTAAACCATCTTTATGTTGCTAAATTGCTCAATTGCTGAAATATATGTTTAAATTGATGTGGGTATTGGGTGGGTATGTTGAATTTGTTGAATTGGTGCTGATTTTGATATGTAGGCATTTGAAATTTGTTGAATTATTGCTGAATTTTGATGAATTGTTGCTGAAATTGTGGCTGAATTTTGATATGTAGGCATTTGAAATTTGATGAATTGTTGCTGAATTTTGATGAATTGTTGCTGAATTTTGATATCTAGGCATTTGAAATTTGATGAATTGTTGCTGAATTTGATGAATTGTTGCTGAAATTGTTGCTGAATTTGATGAATTGTTGCTGAAATTGTTTAAATTTTGCTATATTTCTATGTCTTGTTTGTTTTTTTTTTGCATATTTGTCATTTTGGAATTATTTATTTAAGTAATAAATTGTGTATAATTGTATATATAATATGTACATATTTTTTTTCGTAATCTTCGCTTCGCATACGTGAAGCGTTCGCTTCGCTTTGCTCCATCGCTTTGATTTTGGTCTTGTCGCTTCGCTTCGCTTTTCGCTATTTAAAACTAAGCTCGATATTCTTTTTATGCTTTATTTGACGTAATAGAGCTAACCTATATGCTTTATTTTGTTAACCAGACTGACCATACACAGCCGAACACTTTGATAATAGCTAATTGCGAAGTTGTCAAGCCGCGTGTTGCTGCAGAAAGTCATATAGCTAATGTATGATTATCTTTTTTACAGTATCTGAATCTCAAAAAATTTTGATTGCGCTAATTATTTTTTCTATTGAACTTATTTCTTGTATTCTGGTCATTAGTTCAATGAAGATGCACGCTCGCCCTATGTCAAGAAGTACAAGACTATAATACATCCAGGAGAGGTATGGGTTACCCCTCAAAATATTGACATACTTCCTCATTTTGTTTTCATTTACTATCAATTGCAGACAAAGCTGAGCTTTCAACTATAACTGGTATGTGGTGCATTGAAATCTTTGCCCAAAACTGACCTCTTGCATTGATATGTTTATATTCTCTTGTGCTTCCTTGCGGCATACAAATATTAATTGTTTATGAAACAGTCAATGGCTATATGTGTTATTAATTGTTCTGTCGTTTGTGGGTTTTCAATTGAATATTTTTTTTACTAGAGTTTATATTTTTATTTTGTTTCATTTCATCTCTTTCCTGCAAGCTTTCCATATGCCTTTAGGAGAAACCTTTTTCTATCATAAACATCTTTAGTTATGAATGCACTATTAATACCAATATAGCATTTGTGTTGTTGCTTTGGGTTCATTAACAACTACTTTCTGTATCACTTGCACTCATTTTGTTGCTAATTTATAGGTGAACAGAATTAGGGAACTGCCCCAAAACAAAAATGTAATAGCTACACACACTGATTGCCCTGAAGTAAGTGGGAATTTAAGGTTTAGCTTCTCTTTTGATATTTGTTGGATAAAATCTTCTTTAGCATAGGCATGCATTTACTTCTGCTTTACTTTTTATGTATCAGGTTCTCATTTGGGATGTTGAGGCACAACCTAATCGACATGCTGTTCTTGGAGCTGCAGATTCGCGCCCAGATTTGGTATTCTTTGATTGGATTTTATCTTTATCAACTATATTATTCTATTCCCGTGATCACTTTTCTATTTATGGTTTTTATGCAGTTCAATAATTATTCTGTTCTTATAATGTAACCAGCATCCCATCTCCTAATAGGGATCGCTATTAATCAGTCATTTTACTTTGCCATCCTAGAAAATCAAGGGCGTTGATGTTAACTATTAATTGTAATTGTGTTAGTTGTAAAGGAGTTGAAAATTAACCATTCACATTATCAGGTCTTGTCTGGACACCAAGACAATGCAGAATTTGCTCTTGCAATGTGCCCAGCTGAACCCTTTGTGCTTTCTGGAGGTCTGAATCTTGTTACATATTTGTCGGGATTTTTCTTGTTGAAAATTATAATCATGATTCATGAGTTCTCTTACAGGAAAGGATAAATCTGTGGTGTTGTGGAGTATCCAGGATCATGTTTCAACTCTTGCCACTGGTGGAACTCAATCTGCTGAACCTGCTAGTTCAGTCACAAAAACTGCTGATAATTCTACTGTTGGCCCACGTGGTATTTTCCAAGGCCATACTGATACAGTTGAGGATGTCCAGTTTTGTCCATCAAGGTAATAACCTTCGATCTTAATTGATAAGATGATTATTGTGTAATGTATACATATTCCTATGTACTTATTAAATCCATTCATGAAAATAATATTATATCTTTTCATTTTGTGTGTATCTATTAGCTAAGTTGTATATTTCTGATTCCTTTCTCTTAATTGCATCTTTTCTATGTTACTTTTTCTCCTTATTGTCTGATTCTAATAATTGTTCTCAGATTTCTCCTTGCTGACGGGACTTATTCCTTTCACTTTGTAGCTCTCAGCAATTTTGTAGTGTTGGAGATGATTCTTGTTTGATACTTTGGGATGCAAGGATTGGAACCGACCCTGTTGTTAAGGTTGGGTTTTCATTTTCTTAATTTCTCATTATATACTTGCTATTTATTGCCTTTTCTTTTGCACTTAAACCAATCGTGTTTGGTTACCTATTAGTCGGGACTTAGTTTGTTCTGATTCCCTGGAAATATTTTTACCGGAATCTGCTGCGTACAGAAATTTAATCCATTTGAAGTAGATCTAACTTGACTAGCCTAGTTTATCTTCGTTTAATTTATTATACTCAGCTCCCATTGAAAACCAGTTCAATTATGTTGACCTTCCAGCATTGCTCTGCTCTGTAAAATTTCACTAATAGCTATGACTCTGGATGCAGAGAAAATAATTGGAAGAGATAAGGTAAAGGAAATAAGAGAAAAGGTAAAGAAGAACGAAAGAAAGGAAAAAAGTGGTATATATCATAGTCTAAATGCTTTACCAATTTATGTTTTCAGGCCAGACAGATACTGGGATTTTTCACTTAACTTTGAATGGCTGAGAAAAGTTAGGTGTATCTGAAATTCTGGTTGTAGAATTGAGTGAGCTCCAGTGCTCCACTCCTGCAATTTTTATTGAACCAATTGCCAAGCAAATTCAAAACCCAAGTGGGCTGAAATCCACGAGTTAATTAGGTTGTAATATTTAATATATCTAACCAGATTTATAATCAGCTCTGGGAAATGAAAAATGATTGATGGTACAGAATCTATGGTTTGATATTGTGTTTTTGTTGATGGTTTTCCTTTATTATGCACTTCTCCTCTTTGGATATGTGTCTTTGCTTGGATGTAAAGCTGTTTCTATTAGTTGGTTTGCTGCTTTTGTACCCTGATATGTGGCTTATTTATTAGGTTGAGAAGGCACACAACGCTGATCTTCACTGCGTAGATTGGAATTCTCATGATGATAATTATATCTTAACTGGGTTAGTATTGACATTTATATGCTTATGGTGGTTGCTTATTTCTATGCAATCTTTATTCATTCTCTGCTATTTAAACTCATCATGATTCTGCTGGATCCATAATGTTCTGCTTCAGGTCTGCAGATCATACAGTTTGCATGTTTGATCGCCGCAGTCTGACTTCCAATGGAATTGGATCTCCTGTCCATAAATTTTCAGGCCATAGTGCAGCTGTTCTATGTGTTCAGGCATTATATTTTTTTCTGATTGTATCATACATTTCACTATGAGTATCTGGTAATTTTTTAATTTCTTAATACAACATATTTGCAAATCCAGTGGTCCCCTGATAAGTGCTCTGTATTTGGGAGCTCAGCGGAAGATGGCTTGTTAAATATCTGGGACTATGAGAAGGTAGGATTGTTGGGTGGATATTTCCTGTGTAAATTATAACTATAATCTTGTGTACATTTTTATGTATATATGGACTGTTTCATTGAAATAACCAAAGAGATATATTCATGCTTATTCTTTTTTGTCGGAAATCTTGTTTTTACTTCACTCTTTAATTGGTAGTGCAAAATGGTATTTATCTTGTCACAGGTTGGTCAAAAGGAAGAAATAGGGTCCAAATCTCCTAGCACTCCAGCAGGGTTGTTTTTCCAACATGCTGGGCACAGGTGAATGCCCTTTCTTTTATGAGACAAAATTGAGCCCCATAATTATTATGCATCTTGTTTTTACTGTTGTAACATGTAAGCATGATTTTTGATGCATTCTCATGCTGGCATTTCGTAATCATCTTTCATCTTGAGGCAAGCATTTATTTTCATTTTCTAGATTCACTTTTGTATGCTTGGGTCAGTCTAGTACACTCAGGCACTTCTTACAGCATTGGAATGAAAAGTTGAGGGCCTTGATTACTATAAATTTGCAATTTTTTCACAAAGAAAAACTGAATTTTATGTTCTCTTTTCTGTTAGTCCTTTGGTCCCCAGGGAGGGGGCGTTGTAAAATAAGGAGAGAAATGTTGCTTAATACAAAAATATGATGGATGCAAGGGAGGGGGGAAAGGGTGAAATAGTTGAGCGAGGAGAGGTCAATGACCAATAGCGATTTGGGGGGGGGGGTGGGGTAAATGTGTTGTACCATGTGAGCAATGCAATTTGTGACTGCTATTTTGATGTTTCGATTAAAAAAGTCAACTTGCTTTAATATGATTGTAGGGGTAGAAAACTTTCACTAAATGATATATAAAGTGGTTTAGAGCATGTCTTCATTTCGTTTGGGATAGCAAATTAAGAAGAAGATTTTATGGTTATAAAAATTATAAACTTATAATTGCTGTGATAGAGTGATGTGTGATGTTGGAGAATCAAATTTGTTATTGTTATCCACAGAGTTTCTTTATAAAAATCCTCTAGTTTTTTAAGGGCAAGACATTTGGTATATAACTTGGTTTTTTATTGCTTACAAAATAAACACGGAAATCGAAATTTTTGTGCTCCAAACAAATAGTACAAAGGATATAAGAGTTCTAGAGGGAGAGGAATATATACCCTATGATTTAATAAATGTGGCATGTTGAAGTACTTAGCGGGGGATGTATCAGAGTTGGAAATGTACATGAAACTTTTAGATTTTTGGAAATCATCGCTCATAATAAAGTTAATTTTGCTGCAACATGGTTAGCCTTTTTCCTTTATGCTATTCTGTTCACTGTTTCCCCATTCCCAAAAGTAATGTTTCTGAAAGAGTTATTTATTTGCTTCTGTTTTCTTTCAGGGATAAGGTTGTAGATTTCCACTGGAATGTTAATGATCCATGGACGATTGTTAGTGTATCCGATGATGGGGAATTCTCTGGTGGTGGTGGTACTCTGCAGGTATCCTAATGTTTGGCTGCCACAACATCTTTTAGCTTTTGGTTCAAACCTGACTCGGTCCGTGTTGTGTTATGTTTTGCAGCTATGGCGTATGACCGATCTTTTATACAGGCCGAAAGATGAAGTTCTGGCGGAGCTCCAAAAATTCAAAGACCATGTGATTGAGTGCGCTAAGACGACCACTACTACTACTACTACTAGTTGATGACATCCATTGTTGAGGTTTATTTACGTTTCTGTTGAATGTAGTGTTGTCTGTGTCGAACTAGATAAGGAATGGTAATTGTGTAAGGAAGGGTAATTGTGTAGGAAGGTTTAGGATTGGGACACTAATTGTTGAATGGTTTTATTTTGTTTAGTGCACTCATCAAATTCTAAATTACGTGTGTTGGACTGCAGTTTTTAGCATTGAGTGGTTTTTGCATTATTATTATCTGGAGCTGTATGGGTTTGGGCAGTAGTAAGGGTGGCAATTCGTGTGGGTCGATGATTATCGTGTTGATCCGTTAAGGTAAAGTCCGTATCCGATCCGATAACGAAATGTTAAATTTGTATTCATATCCGATGTTAAGCTCGAATCTGATTCGACAAGAATTCGATAACTATCTAATTCGATAAATTCAAAAATTATCCAATAGAATTTGATAAAAAAAACATAATAACTTAGAAAAAAATATGCAATGGAAAATTAAAATAATATTATTAACTATTATATTTAAATCATTAAATAAATAAAATTAATTTTTTTAATTTATTAATAGATATCCAAATTTGGTCCGTATCCAATCTGAATAATGAATTACTCACTCTGTTTTGGATGAATTGTCTCGGGTTGATCTAGCACAATAACCAAAGAGTGTGAGGGTAAAGTAAGTTGGGTGGAATTAATATTTTATTGTTGAGTGAAAAAGTTGTCTCAATGGGATAATTGAAATGTGACGGATGAAAAAGGAAAGTGCAACAATTGGAGTGGGACGGATGGAGTATTTGATTCAATTCGAATCTGATCTAAAATTTTCGTGTTCTTATCGTGTCGATTTGATAATGATCCATATTCGACAAGCCTCAATCTATATCCATTATTATTGTGCGAATTCGTGTCGAATTATTGAATCGTGTCAAATATTGCTATCCATAGGAAGTAAAATGTATTTCTTGCCGCACCTAAATCTGGGAATTTATTTTCATTTTAAATGTTTGATTGGTTCCTTTTTTTAATAAATTATAATAGCCATATCATACTTAATTGTGTATATAATTATTTTCATAATTGCATTGAACAAAAAATATGAAAAAACAAAACATAATTATAAAGATGCATTAGAATATAACTAATTCTAAAATAACGAAGTTAAATACTTAATTGAAAGAAAAAGTAAACAATTTATGTATAATTTATAAATATTATTTCCTCCGTTTATAAATAAAATCTCCTAATTGATTTTATTGAAACTTGATGCAAATTTAAGTGCAAATAATCAAATAGGAAATAATAAACAATATGAACATTACAAAAAATAAGGATTGAAGGATTTGGGGATGTTTATTATTCTTTCCGTCTCGGTAGACTTGGTCCACTTATCAAATTGAGCGTCCCAATCGAATTGAATCATTTTAAAAATAATAACATTTTCACACTAAATAATAAAATATTAATTTCACTAAACTCATTCTACACTCACATTCTTTAATTCCCGTGCAAAAAAGAAAGGGAATAATTGACACGGGACAGAGTTAGTGTGTTGGTCCCCGATCAGAGTGTTTGTATATGCAGCAGAAGTATTATTAATGTCTTGCACTTATCTTGCTAAGGTCACGACTTAGCAAGTGTTAATTAAATGTGTTTAAGCTCGAATTTTCGTTAGATTTGTTGCAGATTATACTTCAATACTTGATGTGTTGAGTTTCAAGAACACACAATATACAACGTAATGAAATAAAGCAGTAAAAGAACACGGGGTTTATAGTTGTTTGAGCAAATGTTCTACGTCCACTCTTCAGTCCTCCTAACTGAAAATTCACTATAGATTGATTACAAGGTTAGGCTTGATCTCTAACGTTGAGCAACTCACCGCGCACCTTCAAGCACCTTGGTCTTCAATCTGCACCTTTGACACTCCTTAGAGTGAGGACAAACCTCCTTCTCCTCGGACGTCGACCTTTGGGAGTTTTATAGTTCTTCCCAGAACCTGTCTGTGTGTTGGCAGTAGCCCGTGATAATCACGCTTGCACAACAAGGTGACTGCTAGATTCTTTCTAGGATAGAAAGAATCCCAATGATAACCTACGAAGAACCTTCAAAGGTCTCGAGCTTCAAGTATGAAAGCTATTGTTAAGCTTCAATCAGGTACAAGCTCGTATATGAGTTTGCGTATGTATGAGAATGTTAAGATCTCTTTTCTTTTCTTCTTGTAGAATTTTTGGGAACCTCTGAATCTCTCTTCGATGACACCTATTTATAGGTGAAAATCCAAACGGCTGTTTGAATCCTATCCGTTAGACTCAGAGGGTTTGCTCGCCAATCTCTGTTCTTCCTTTTCTGCGAAGTGCTGAAATTCTTCAGGTCTCCCTTCTTCCTGATTGGCGAAATCCATACTTGGGTCGTCTTTGTCAGAACGGATCTTTCAGTTTAAATCTGGAAACCTTCCTTGTGTCTGTTGATTATCCTACTCTCAGATTCGTCCGGTCTCCTTGTGATTTGGATCCTCCCGATTCACGATTTTGTATGGTGTGTCGATTGTTGTTGTAGGTCTGTTGGCAGTTGAATGTCTGATGATATCTCAGCAATTCGTTTGCTTTAATCCTTCAGCATTCTTCTAAGCACGTCCATCATTCTTCAGAGTTTGCTAGTATTTTTCTAGCTTATTCAGCAATTTCCGGTTATGTTGTGAGGCCTGAATTTAGGGGGTTCAGCAAACGAGTACTTTAGAAGACCTTCACGATCGAGTTTGCCGATGAGTATGTCACATAAGTGCTTTCTGAATAGGGGCTCGTAGAGAATCTTGTCCTTCTTCACTTGAGTTTCCCTCTTCTGTTCAATGGTGAGTTTGTCGGGTATCTTAGCGTGAGCAATAGCTACCATGCGATAGTAAGAGATGGATTCATCAATATCTTTCTTCTTGACGATCCCTGTGAACATTGATTGAAACTATTCTGGTTTTCCGGGAATCATTGGTCTTCCAAATGCTTTGGCAGGGAGACTGGAACGGTTGGAGGATTCCACCATTGATGATTTTTCTGAAACTCAAAAGGAGGTTTAGAGTTGAAGAATTTCAAAACCAGAAACATATGAGGCAATAAGGTTTGAAGGTCCCATTCCAACTTCCTTTATACAATTTTAAGTAATCATTCTCCTGTGAGCGGTTGGATTTTATTTCTGATCTGGATGGATCGACGGTTGAGCAGTTGGCGACGGTTGGCCTTACATCCCAATATGATGGATAGTGAGCATGGCTGACATGGCTTCTGGTTATTCGTCGCCGCCCTAAGCTATAATCACCTTTCCAATTAACGTAGACTCTGTTCTTGCTCCGTCAATCAGATAATCCCGCATTTCGAGGGATTTGAAATCATTAGCTTCCTTTTGATTGCTGGGCCTTTTTGATCATGCAAAAAGGTACTTTGCTGAAAGTTTCAATGTCAGCAAACTGTAGCCCCGTGCTGAGAGCTTGGACTCAACATTCAATCAATTCCTGCTTATTCAAAATATTTGGCCTGTTGGCCGTTACATATAATAAAGAACCAATAATACCTCTGTATGCTATGGGATCCACGGATTCGCCTTCTTCGTCCATTGATATTTGACATGCTGTACTCATGGGAATCCACAGTGTCTTCATCTTCTCTGAACAAAATTTGCTGATGAGATCTTTTGTGTACTTCTTCTGGTGGATGAAGATTTGCTGAACTTGCAGACCTAGGAAATATGACATCTTTCCCATCATACTCATCAGAAAATTTGGCTGCATAAGCTGAGCAAACTTTTCACATAAGGCTAGATTATTAGATCAAAAAAATGATATCATCCACATAGATTTGGACGAGTAATATATCTTCAGCATCCTTGATCAAGAATAGTGTCCTGTCGATCTTCCCTTTCCTGAATCCATTCTTCAGCAGAAACTGTGATAACATCTCATACCAAGCTCTTGGGGCTTGCTTCAGACCATAGAGAGCTTTCCTCAATCTGTACACCTTGTTTCTGCATTCAAATCCTGGAGGTTGCTCCACGTAGACTTGATGGGTTTTGTATACTGAAAGCATTTATTATAATGAGTATACAACGGTTTATTTCTCATATCTATTAACAATCTTACATGTATGAACAATGGTATCCTCTTGTCTCACCGATAGGGATGATCATACGGCGTGTTGTAGATCGCAAAAGACAGTATGATCACTTGACCTAGTGAGACATAAACCTGATCATAGCCGAGACAGCATATGAGAATATGTCTGTCCGGATGACTGCGGCATTGTCGGAATAAGTAGTCTGTCTTGGTTACTTGATATGCTGATACGCAAAGGTGGCGTATTGATGGACCGCAGTGAGATGTATTCGTCTGTCTGACATCAACGAATACAAGATCTCGTTATATTGATTGAGTCCAAACCCTAACGAAGGTTCAGGGGTTTGCACGGGTTGACTGTTGCTTTGACTGCCATGGTGGAGAGCCTAAGTAACGTGCTCGTATATCCGCATCTTGGGTAACAACAGTTCGTGTAGTACCGCCTGAGACTGGGTTTAGGTAACCATATCCGAGTAATAGGATGGGAACATTCCCTGAAGAGCTCAATAACATTCATCGTGTCAAAGCCCTGCAGGCTGATTAAGTTCAGGCACGAGTGATAAGGTTTGAGTGGTACTACTCAGGAATTATAAGATATTAATTAATTGTAGTTAGAGCTTGTTAGAGGCTCCGATTAATTAATGGATGTCCGGTAACCTTAAATATGGGGATTCTCAATTAATGCAGCCCGTTCTCATAACGTGGTAATAAAGGGGTAGGTCAGTATTAATTCTATGGTGAAAAATAATTAATATTAACTAATTAATTGTGTCCTGGGTTGTGGACATGAGAATTAATTAATTTATAGGCCCACTTTATTATTTGCATTAGGTCCCAGGTCTGGCCTAATAAGTTGCTGAATTGAGCCCAGGAGCCCATTAGGGTTTACAACCCTAGGTCTATAAATAGACAACCCTCTCTCATAAGTTGTAACACAGTTGAAACACACTAAACCTAGGAGAGAGAGAGGGAGGCACCGATTCTGAAAAGAAAGGAGGAGAATTTTCGAATTCTGGTCCTGCTCAAGCCACAGATCTACGGAGTCCTCACCAGTAGTAGATCTGATCAGCACCGGGATACAGATCTGAAGATCTGATCTGGAGAACAAGATTTTCTTTTCTTCTTCTCTTTTTCTTTTTGATTTTCTCTAGAAATTAGTATTCTAATTTCTGTTTCTGCAGACAAAATCGAATTGCGTGGTTGAATTGAAGTTTGGAATTCAAACGCAAAAGATCAATACAGAGACGACGGAATTACGGTAATTCTCAAATCCACAATATCGCATTAAATTCATAGGAGTATGCTAGGATTTATTATGTATTTAATTATGCGCAATAACCATAAATCGATCCGGTTCATTTTGGTTTTGGTGATTCGGTTCACGGGAAAACTCTACAAGACTTCCTCCTTTACTTCACCATTCAGGAATGCGATCTTGACGTCCATCTGAAAAATAGTGAAACCATGATGGGCAACATATGCTAGAAATATTCTTATTGTTTCCAGATGAGATACTGGAGCAAATGTCTTATCAAAGTTTATTCCTTCGCACTGCGCATATCCTTTAGCAACGAGTCTTGCTTTGTTGCAAACGACAAGTCCATTTTCATCGCGTTTGTTCTTGAATTTCCATTTGGTTCCTATTATTGATTGATGTGTCGGCCGATTAACGAGTTACCATACTTGATCCGTGTGAATTTTGACAGTTCTTCCAGCATCGCGTTGATCCAATCAGCTGATTTAAGTGCGTCTGTCACTTTAGTGGGTTCCTCCTGAGATTTATAGCAGGCTAGCATTGCTCAATGTCTGGTACGAATTGGATCTGCAAGATCTCCTGGTATCGCTTTTGAAGGATGATCTCTCATCATCCATTTTGGTCTTTGTAGCTCCGAGACTGGGATGGTCTGACTGCTGGATGATCCAATTTGACTTTCTGAAACAGGTACATCAACAAGTTGTAGGCTGTTCAGATTCTCTGCTATACTTGCTGGGTTGTCTTCTGCTGAATGATCGACTGATGATGCTCCGACTGCTGAATTCTCTTTTTTTCCATCAGCATCTTGATCTTGGTCACCTTCACCAGAATTACCTTCAGTGATCCTCTCACTGTTTTGGGGATGCTCAACAAAATCTTCATTTTGCTGAACCATTTCTCCTTCTAGCATTCCCCTTTGACATGTGATCTCCTTGAGAGGATTTAGTATGGCCTCACCATTACCAGTTGCATCACCGGCCATCTTGGCTTCTTGCTGATAAGCCAAGACTTCCAGAGTAGACGCAGATTCACTCATCAACCTGGTCAGATCAATCGGTTGAGCTTTGAAAGTATTCGAGCCCGATTGACCATTGACATTATTGGTTTCATGAAACACATCTTTTGGATCTCTCATAGTCCTGCGCACTAAAGTAGCTTCATAAAAAATAACATTGCATGTTATTTCCAAAAGTTTGGTAGTTTTATTAAGTACTCTATACCCCTTGTGAGATCGATGTCCATATCCTAGGAACACTCCTTCATCAGCTTTGGGAGAGAAAGTACTTAACTTTGACTTCCCATTGTTATGGATATAACATGGTGAACCAAAAGCACGTAGATGAGCTAAAGAAGGCTTACGACCGTGATATATTTCATAGGGAATCTTGTTGAATTTGAAGTTCAATCCACTTCGGTTCTATGTATAACAAGCATTCATCACGACTTCTCCCCAATGTCTTTGTCCTAAATTTGTATTGACAAGCATTGTTTGCACTGCCTCTTTTAGAGTCCTGTTCCTCCGTTCTGCCAGGCCATTTTGCTGAGGTGTTCTTGCAGTGGACCTTTTGTATCCTATCCTAGCATCGGCGCAAAAATCTATTATTGCTCTGTTATTGTCGGACCTTATCCTTTTCACCGTGAGCTCTTTGTCATTCGGTACTCGAAGTATCAGCTTCGATAGGGCTATCTTGACTTCATCCTTGCTCTTCAAGAGCCTCACCCACGTATACCTGGAAAAGTCGTCAATAACAACTAAAGTATATTGTTTGTTACCTAGGTGGAGTCACAGGGCCAAATAGATCCATGTGCTGCAGCTCAAGGATTCTCCTTGATGTGGCCTTCTCTGGATTGGACTTGAAGAACGTCTTTTCTTGTATCCCTTGTTGACAAGCTCTGCAAATTCCTT
The DNA here is from genome assembly GCA_026898455.1 of Plectranthus barbatus. Taxonomy (NCBI): domain Eukaryota; kingdom Viridiplantae; phylum Streptophyta; class Magnoliopsida; order Lamiales; family Lamiaceae; genus Plectranthus; species Plectranthus barbatus. The sequence continues at coordinate 106,745 of JAPKLW010000936.1, read as the reverse complement.
CCTTTTCGAAGGTTTCTTTGGGCAGTCCCGCAACAATGTTACTTTTTGCTATGTAATTAATAGTTTTAAAGTTTAAGTGCATTAGCCTTTTGTGCCACAGCCAGTTGGTTTCTTCTTTGTTGAATGCGATGAAGCATGAAGCTTGCTGACCACTTTCCTAATCTACAATGTAGAGTCCACCCTTTCTGACTCCTCTAATCTTTACTTCTCCAGTGGTTTTGTCACCAATTTCACAACCTGTATCAAAGAAGGAAACAATATATTCATTTTCACTTAGCTGGCTGATGCTCAGGAGGTTGTGCTTGAGATTGTCGACGAGGGCCACATTAATGATACGCATTCCATTTTGCTCGATGCACCCTCTTTTGATTACTCTAGCCTTTGAGTTGTCACCCAAGGAGACTGAAGGTCCTCTAATCTTCTGAAGATTTGTGAATATGTCTTCATCTCCTATCATGTGACCTAAGCATCCACTATCTAGGATCCATTCTTTTAATTTTATTGAAGTTCTTCTTCCTAGACCCTGTTCCTGCAAAACAAAGAAGTTACAGTTTAGGTACCCGGCCAATTACGAGTCCTGCAAGATTAGTTTTCTGGATCATTCCCTTGGGAATCCAAACCTTTGTGATTTTGACATTTCTCTTGTCATCACGTTTTACTACCCTTCCTTTCCTATTGGAGTAATACTTTGAATCAACATAGAAGTATGTAGTAGTGTGTCGAGCCTTCACAATATTTTAAAAGTGTGTTATCTTAGTCTCTAGCCTCAAGTAGGTGTTTCTCCTACTTGGTCTATATGCTAGCTTCCTTGCTAGGGTTTGTATGAGCCTTCCTGACAGGTTGAACAGTCTGTTAGGCTACATAATTTGACTTTGCTGGCTTTTTTGCGGTAGACAATTAATTAAGTCTTTGCTGAGCAATCAGCCGAGGGACGTTAGTTTGCCAACATTTCTGCTGAGCAATTTTAGCTAACTTAGAATTTTCCCTCTTGTCTTTCCTAGCAGGTTGCTGATTCTTCCCAGTAGCTGGGACAAAAATGATTTTCTTTGATTTACTAGATTCAGCATTGCTGGATTCTCCTTTATCAAATCCCAATCCAGCAAAGTTTCTCGAAATCCTTTGAACACTCAAGATTTCATCTAAATCACTCGTGCTTTTTGAAAATTTACATTGACAAGGATTTGGCATGGAGTTTTTGTTTTTTAGAATTTCATTTTCCTTCTTTAAACTATCAAAATTTTTCCTGAGTGAGGAGAATTCAGTTTTGAGTTTTAAAAGTTCCTCGTCTGCTGACCTAGATTGCTCAATCTCAATGGTCAAGGTAGAAAGCTGAGATTTCAGCGAGGAGTCTTCTAGTATCAATGCATCATTTAAAGCATGAAACTTTGAAAATTCTTTTAAAAGCAGTTCTACAGTTATATCTGTTGATTCTGAGAAGCATGAATCAGCAGTATCACGCAAGTTATCTGACGTAGATGCAACAGACATAGTAGAGTTTGTTACCTGATTTCTTATGGCAACTAGAGCTGACTCGATCATCTGCTCTTCATTTTTGTTAGCATCTTCATTGATGCGGGCCATGAATACCGTGAGGACATCCTCTTCATCTTCAGATGATTATTCTTCATCGTCGTGATCTGGGATGTCTGGTATTTTTGTCCAGGTCAGTAGAGCTTTAGCAACGACCTTTGACGCTCGTCTTACGAAAAAACTTTCTTAATCTCTCTCTTTCATCAGGATCCACTTGAGGACATTGGAATTTTAAATGATCTGACGATATGCACTCATAGCATGTTCTCGATATTCTCCTCACTGTCCCGCTATTTGCTGGTTGGCTTTGTTGAGATTCTTCCTTCTTTCCTTTAGCCTTCAGCAACAGCTTCTGAAGTCTGTTCATCTGCTCCTCCAGCTCGTTGACTGAGCATTCCTTCTCTTTGACTTGAGATCCACTGGTTTACGCAATCTCTTTCACCGGGTTAGACTGAGCTGGACGATCTGAGTGGAATGGCTTCTTTGTCTTCCACTTCTGTGCATCTCTTTTCACAACGAATGCAACATCTTCTGGATGATCTTCAATGGGTACTACTGATCGTAAAACTTCATTCTTTTTTATCTGCATGATATCCCATTCATGTGCATGAAGCTGGACGAATACTTCTTTGGTGCTCATGGCTGATAGATCTTTCTCCTTCTGGCTAGTCACCTTGACAAACCAGTCATTCTTTGGCATTTTGGAGAGAATCTTTGAGTTCATGTCAGGAAGTTCATATGTTCTTTCCATTTTCTTCAGTTCAACCACGATGGAGTTGAATCTTGCTTCCATGTCCTTGATTGTTTCTCAAAGAAGCATTCGGAATGATTCATATTTGTCTATGCATTGTTGTAGCTTATTTCTCTTCATTTGATCGGTCTATGTGCTCTGAGTGCCAAGAAACTCCCTGTTGGGAAATTTGGCTAAGTTTCCTTTCCCCAGTAGCTACTTGCTTAGATTCTAGTTTGGTGTTTTGGTGGATCAAATCCTAAGTCCTACCAGCGTCAGTTTGTCTCTAGAATAGCTCTAGTCTCAAATGTAAAGTCCTGTTTAGGTCTTTTGAGTTGTAAGTCGCAGCTGATCAAGACTCATGTTGGCTACTGTTCACCAGCATGAGATGTACTTACCAGTTGAGAGAAGTCTCACCAGCAAGCGACTGACAAGACTCGTGCTGACACTGTTCATCAGCATGAGAAAAGAGCTCACGACTGGCTACTGTTCACCAGTTGGGAAGATTTTCATCAGCAGGCGGCTGACAAACCTTACCAGCAGAATACGTGTTCTCACTGACACTGTTCACCAGCGGTGAAGTCACCAGTCATGGGAGATTCCAAGAGTTAACATCCAGACAAATTGGTAGACTTAGTTTGTGCCAACGCAAGTCACCAGCAGAGACTGCCAGCACAAGATCACCAGTACGTTCTGCCAGTCGGATGTTACCAGCAGAATTCAAGATTCGCTCTCCCAGAGTCTTAGAGACAAAAAGAAGATTCGTCTGAGGAATAAACTGACAAAGTATGACTTTAAGGGAGGATACCTTAAAGTCTATCAGTTCAAGACACCAGTTCCGATTCCTCGTACTGACGAATAGTGCCGTTCTGACATAAAGTGATCAATGTCAGATAAAGTGGACAAAAGCATGGCGCTTTCCGGAAATTCCTACCTGCCGCCGTCAGAAGGACATGCGAGGACAGAAACCTTTTCCGGATGTGTCCAAACGGCTAGAAGATTTGAATGGGATCCCGCGTCTATAAATACCTGGGATCCATCAACATTCAATACTCTTCACCTACCGAAAGACTGCAAATTAATTACGCTCAAGCAAGTAGAAGTGCATACATCTTTAGAGGCTTTTCTTAAAGCTTACCGTGTGTTGATTTATTCAAACACGAGACTTCAAGCTTCCAGCTTGTAAGTTACAGATCTCTTTGGTGTTCTTTCTCCTCTGAGGAAGTTCACAGCAGCTCTTGTGCCAGCCAGCACTTGAGTTATTACGGGCTTTTGCCGTATTGAGAAGATACGTTCTTGGGAGAACTAAACACCCAAACTGCTGTGGAGGTTGAAGTGACGTGCTCGCACTCCACCAGCCGAGAAGAGAGTTGAAGAAGGAATCAAGACCGGGAGCGGTTGATCTAGCGAAGTGGTGGACAAGGGTCGCACCAGCTAGAGATAGATCGTAGGCAACTTGTACCTGATTACTCTATAGTGAATTTCCAGTGCTACGACTGGAGAGTGGACGTAGATCAGTTGATCGAACCACTATAAATCCTTTGTCTTTTATCAGTTTTCTGCATTTCATACTGATTTAAAACCCAGCACCCAAGTGCTGGTGTATATCTGAAAACCGATATAACTGTGCAAACGAGGCTAAAAATATTCTAAGTCTTGAGCTACCAGCTGACGAGCCAGTCGCCAGTCAGCTGAGTACGCAGAGTGCAAGTTGACTTACCAGCTGACAAGGTCCCAGTCAGCTGAGTAACCAGCAGAGTGCAAGAAACGATTAACCACATTTTTCGCTGCTAAGTTATACCCTGATAATCCGGGACCAACACTCCCACATTTCTTAAGCATTCTAATACTCCAGAGCTTTCGCCATCAAAGGAGGTGACAAAGAATTTAATATCAAATCCATGGCTACATAATCTAGTTGTGACCGAGTTCGATCATTCTGTATCCACTCTGCGTACGGTTTGTCCACCATTACGTTCGATCCTTGTACGTCTTCGCCAACACGAGTCTTCACCTTCTGGATCTTGATTGGTCCCACATTGATAATGTGCTCCATTTCGGGATGGATGCTCGTCAACGTGATCAATGATCTCTTCTTCCATGTGGAATAGGTTTCCGGTGTGAACTTTCCAAATTTTGCGGTGTTCGCCATTATCCTTTATCCTAAGCTAACTCAAAAACAAGAACCAAGTGCAAGGAAAAATAGATCTGGTCCTAAGCGACTCAGAAGCAGCTAGTCTGTAAAGACCAACTGCTTTGATACCACTTGTTGGTCCCCGATCAGAGTGTTTATATATGCAGCAGAAGTATTAAAATATCTTGCACTTATCTTGCTAAGGTCATGACTTAAGAAGTGTTTATCAAATGTGTTTAAGCTCAAATATTCATTAGTTTAATTGCAGATTATACCTCAACACTTGATGTGTTGGGTTTCAAATATAATTGTAACGTAATGAAATAAAAGCAGTAAAAAAACACAAGGTTTATAGTGGTTCGAACAATTGTTCTACGTCCACTCTTCAATCCTTCGACTGAAAATTCACTAATCAATTGATTACAAGGTCAGGTTTGATCTCTAACGTTGAGCAGCTCCTCCGTCTGGTCAGCGCGCACCTTCAAGCACCTCAATCTTCAATCTTTATCTTGTCGCTCCTTAGAGTGAGGACAAGCCTCCCTTCTCCATAGACGTTGACTGCTGGGAGTTTTATAGTTCTTCCCAGAACCTATCCTTATGTTTGGCGATTGCCCGTGATAATCACGCTTGCATAGCAAGGTGACTGCTAGATTCTTTCTAGGAGTAGAAAGAATCCCAATATTAACCTTAGAAGTTACACTTCAGAGGTCTAGAGCTTCAGGTATGAAAGCTTGTGAAAAAGCTTCAATTAAGTACAAGCTCCGATGAGTTCACATGAGTTTAAGAGTTTTGGATCTTCTCTTGTTTTCTCTGTAAATGATAATTTCGCGAACCTCTGAATCTCCTCCAGATGAAACCTATTTATGGGCAAAGATTCAAATAGTCATTTAAATCATATCCGTTAGACTCAGAAGGAATGCTCGCCAATCTTTGTTCTTCTTTTTCAGCAAAGACACAGAGACTCTTCAGTTCTCTTTCATCTCTGATTGGCGTAGCTCCTATTTGTAGCCATCGTTGTCAGAACAAATCTTTTAGTTTAAATCTAGAAACCTCCTTTGTGTTTGTTGATTATTTTCCTCCCTGATTCATCGGGTTTCCTTGTGATTTATATCCTTCTGATTTGCGACTTTGTATTATCTTGATTGCTGTTGAGTGTTTGTTGGCTATTAATGCCCTGCAGATCTTTCAGCAGTCTTGCTATGATCCCGCTGCATGCTTGCTTCATTCCTTCAACATTCTTATTAGGCGTGTCCAGCATTCCTTCGTGTTTGCTCGCCTTTACTTGCGTCTCCAGCAATCTTCAGATTTGCTGATTCTTTCAGCATTCTTCGATTCTTTCCTTCTAGTTCTATTACAACTCGAGTAGATGTATCCTATACAAGACTTTTACAACATGACTCAATAATAAGTTTCTAGAAGCTAGATCTACTAAGCTTTGATGCACCAAAACCAAAGCTAATAAGCTTACAATTTAGATCAAGGGGTTGTGATATTTCTAACAATATTCCTAACACAGGTATAAACTAAGAGGGAACTTAAGCTCAAGCTGGAACTGAAAATGGTGCTCAAGCTGGAACTTAGATTGGCGGAACTAAAGTTGTTCAAAATGAAGTCGTCCAACTTGAAGACATCAATCCAGAAGGTCAAGAACTGGAACTTATAGAAGCAAACACTGGACAAGAAGGAACACAAGATCCAGTTTTGGAAGATCAAGCTTCAAGAGAGGAACGATTAGTGATGGAAAAGTCTAATCTAACCTCTGTTTCAGTTGCACAAACTAATTTTCCAGGATCTTTCGCTCAAACTATCAAAGTCACTTAGCTTCAGAAGCCAAAGTGGTTGAGATATCATCCTAAAGATGCTGTGCTGGACAACGTTGTAAATTCAATTCACACACGCCAATAACGCGCTCTATTATCATACTTCATCTCTCAACAACCATAACCAACAAAGATTGGAGATTCTCTCAAATCCACAGATTGGATCAATGCCATGCAAGAAGAATTGGTTGAGTTTACGCGCTACAAAGTATGGTACTTGGTGGACAGACCAATACACCAAGCTGTTATTAGAACAAAATAGGTCTTCAAGGACGAGAGAGATGAAACAGACACCATTGTGAAAAACAAAGCAAGACTAGTTGCAAAAGGATATGCTCAGTGTGAAGGGATCGACTTTGATGAAACTTTTGCTCCAGTTGCTAGACTTGAAGCCATCAGATTATTCATAGCCTATGTTGCACATTACAACTTCACAGTTTTTCAGATGGATTTAAAGAGTGCGTTTCTGAATGGGAACCTCAAAGAAGAAGTATATGTTGAACAACCCCCAGGCTTTGAAGAAGGAAACCAAGTTTATAAACTGAGAAATGCTCTATATGGGTTGAAGCTGGCACCCAGAGCTTGGTATGAGACTTTGTCTCAGTTTCTTCTCAAGAATGGTTTCCAGAAGGGAAAAATCGACACAACCTTATTTAGAATCAATGATGGAACTGACATCTTGTTAGTTCAAATTTATGTCAATGACATCATTTTTTATTGTGAGAACTTGAAGTTATGTGAGAAGTTTGCCCAGCTAATGCAAAGTAATTTCCAGATGAGCATGATGGCCAATATGACTTCTTTTCTCGGTCTTCAAGTTATTCAATCTGAAGCGGGAATCTTCATCAACTAAAATAAGTATACCAAGGACTAGATCAAAAGGTTTTGCCCAGCGAAAACTAAGCCCTTGAGGATACCTATGAGCCCCAGTGCTCAGATCAATCTCGATGAAGAAAGAGAAGCAGTAAACCTAAAGAGCTATAGAGGAATTATTGGATCTTTACTATAGCTAACTGCAAGTAGACCAGATATCTCCTATGTTATTAGTGTTTGTGCGAGATTCGAGCGAACCCTAAGAAATCACGCATGGATGCTGCAAAGAGGATCGTGAAGTACCTTAAAGGAACTGAGTCCTTAGGTATTTGATACCCCAAAACCAACAAACTGACTCTCAATGCTTACTCAAATTCAAATTTCGGAGGTTGTAGAATTGATTGAAAGAGCACAAGTGGAACTTGTCATTTCCTAGGTCACAAATTGATTAGTTAGTTTAGCAAGAAGCAGCATTCCGTAGCAACATCAACAACTGAAGTTGAATATACAACCGCTGCTAGTTGTTGTGCTCAAGTTCTTTGGAGCAACAATTGCTGGATTATGGAGTTGAAACAGGATGTGTGCCAATCTATTGTGACAATAGTAGTGCTATGTGTATCACCAAGAATCTTGTTCATCACTCAAGGAAGAAACACATAGATATCAGACATCATTTCATCAGAGATCACGTTGAGAAGAAAGATGTCTCTGTGGAGTATATTAGAACTGAATATCAGTTGGCAGATATCTTCACCAAGCCACTTCCAGAAACTCGATTCAAGGACTTTTGCATCAATTTTGGTCTACTTGAGTTTGATGAGATCTCAATCGAAGAAGAGTAGTTGAGGACTAAAATTGAGTCCTAGCTCTCAATTTTCATTATCTGGATTTCTCATTTATTCAAATCTCATGTAAAGTGGAGAAGTTGCGAATTAAGACTGAGTCCTAGATATTTCAAATTTAATTTTCTCAAGAACGGTGAAATCAAATTTAAAAAGGAGTTGATGGGGAACAAAATTGAGTCCCAGCTCTCTTTACTTAGCCATTTTTATCAAAAATAGTTTTTGGCGCAGAAACTGAAAAACTGACTTTTGAAAACTAAGTTTTAGTTTTCGGATTTTGGATTTCCTAGAAGGAAGGTTACGGACTTAAACTGAGTCCAAGCTCTCAGTTTAGAAACTGAAAACTGAAATGAAAGTCAGTTTCAGTACGAAGGGCAGGATTTTCAAATTTGAAGTAGTGGCTTATCCTATACGTCGCATTAAATCCAGAATAGGCATGGTTCAATAATGTAGCGCCACGTGTCAACCCCCGCTCCCCCATATCAGATAGAGTCAGATTAGTCAAACCGCGCTTATTCTCGTTTGTCAATCAAATCCTGTTACTCAATCTCAATCATTCAATTTGGGTTTCGAAATATATATATAGGGGAAGGACTTCACTCATTCGAATCTTTGCCATTTTTATCTCTGAAATACTCTAAGTATCCTTCCCAAACCCAGAAAAATCCCTCGAGCATTCAAAGCACCCAACCAACATTCCACCAATTACTTCCAATCATGTGTCATCAATATGCCTAAACAAACCACAACCTAGAACCCAGAGCAGGCCACTTCCACATCTAGTCGTGATGAAACTTAGTTTGTTGATCATTTCATCATGTACGCCGAACTGCTGATATTAGCCAAGGATGATCCTGAGAGGCTAAACCCAGAGCAGAAGAGGGCTGCTCAAGTCCACAAAGAGAAAATCCTATTTTTGGATGAAGTTGTGAACATATGTCCAGACCCTCATCTAGGACAAAAACTGAGAAGTGAAGAGTTGAATTATTTTCTATCTGCCTCCCCGAAGAGATTTCACCCTTATATGGTGGCAAAATTCTATAACAATGTCGTGGTGGCATCCGATAAGAAGTCGTTTAATACCTCTGTGGTTGGTGTGATAAACAGAGTCCACCCTAAATTGCTGAGTCACATCTGCGAAACGACGGTGTTCAAATCCACACGTACTTACAAGGAGGAGGAGCTCAAGCTGCTCAAAAGCATATGGAAGCCCATTGGGCAGAGTGGAAGAATGAGTCAATCTAAAATCCATGGAAGGTGAACCACAAAACCAGTGAACTGGATATTTCCCACAAATTTCTGGGAGGCATTGCCATCCGTATGTTGCAATGCGAAGTGGGCTCCCATTCAGAACTGAGCAAGAAAAAGTACTCAGTTCTGGTGGCCCTTGATGATGAGGTACAGGGTGATTGGGCTGAGTTTGTTTTTGAAAGGTTGATGGATAATCTCGAGAGGAAGAACACTATTCCAGACAAAGGAACTTTTACCACGGGTGTAGGTTTGGGCTTGAAAGTCAGTTATTTGATTGAGAAGGTGGTGCAGGTGGTAGATGATGGAGAAGCAATATTGCCTACTGACTTTGTTCCACCCAAACACGACATGAAAGAGATTGGTAGTTTTGATGAAGAAGAGGAGGAAACTGAAATGGAGAGGGAAGATAGTTTCTAGCATATTATGGAGGACCTACCCACTCTTGCTAATCTTGGAGATGTATCGAGCAAAGGTATAGGTGATCCTTTTGCTGACACTACCATTCCTGTGATGGTAACTGAGAAGGGGAGTAAGAGAATGAGATTGGAGGAAGAACAGTGGAAGAAATCTGAGGTTGATGCTGAAAGTGCTAAGGGCAAGAGGAAGGTGGTTGAGCAGGTGGAGAAGAAGAAAAACAAGAAGGGTGATGACTATGATTACTTCCAAGTGGTTGCGAGAAAGAAGCTGGAGTTTAAGGATCCGATAGTCACTCCCTTGCTACATAACGTATCTGAAAAGGCATTTGCCACACTTTATCATGAGGCACATGGTTATGATCTGGGTGCACAGACGGATCAAACAATTGAAATATTTGTGGACCCTGAACTTACTCAAACTGAAACTCTCCAAGGGGCGACCGACCCTAAACAGCCAGCGAAGGAGGCTGTTGAACTGACAAAGCACATTCTTAAAGGAGTTCTTGAAGCGTAGAAGAAGGCTCTAAAGGAGGTTTCATAGAAGCGGGCAACCTGTAATGCCCCGACCCCAGGGCCCAAACGAGCTCACCCGAGGACGACCACATTACCCACCAATGGCCTAGAGCGGCTTCCAGACTGCCGGCTGACCCCACCAACCAACATCAAGTCCTTCCCAGCGTGCTTTATCATCACTCACACGCACCCTGAGAAATTTCCCAGGGGGTCACCCATCTTAGTTCTACCACAGGTCAAGCACACTTAACTTTGGAGTTTTCTTAGAATGGGTGCCAAAAAAGATGATGCACCATGTTGGTATGAGTAGCACAATCAAATCCTTTTAAGCACTTTCATTCTTGCAAAGACAGAATCCCTCTCATTTTGGTGTTGCTCCATTCATTCATGTTACCCTCCGCACATCTATCAGAAGTCTTACGAGATCCGCTCAATGTCCGTGCTTCTCATGCACCGGTGATCACTCTTTGCTCCGGCGCTAGGTCGTCACATGACCACCCCGGAAAAACTGATGAGATAGAAAACTAGAACTTACACCTCCAAGGGCCAAACTCAAATTGAGAAAAGTGATAAGGGAGGCCAAGCTGAGAGATCCAAAGGTGCGAAAGGATGGAAGGCAGGTAATGTTGGGTTTGTATACTGAAAGCATTTATTATAATGAGTATACGATTGACTTTTCCCCTATCTGTTAAACAAACTTACATGCACGTAACAATGGTATCCTCGTGTCTCACCGATAGGGACAATCATACGGCATGTTATAGATCGCAGAAGACAGTATGATCACTTGACCTAGTGAGACATAAATATTATCACAGCTGAGACAACATTGAGGATACGTCTGTCTGGATGGCTGCAGCATAGTCGGAAGAGGTAATCTGTCTTGGTTACTTGATATGCTGGTATGCAAGGGTGGCGTATCGATAGGACCACATTGAGATGTATTTTTCTGTCTCACATCAGCAAATACAAGATCTCGTTCTTGATTGAATCCAAACCCTAACGAAGGTTCAGGGGTATGCACGGGTTGACTGTTGCTTTGATTTGCCATGGTGGAGAGCCTAAGTAACGTGCTCGTATATCCGCATCTTGGGTAGCAGCAGTTCGTGTAGTATAGCCTGAGACTGAAATTAAGTAACCATATCCGAGTAATAGGATGGGGACATTCCCTTAGGAGCTCTATAATATTCATCGTGCCAAAGTCCTGCAGGCTGATTAAGTTCAGACACGAGTGATAAGGTTTGAGTGGTACTACTCAGAAAAATAAGATATTAATTAATTGTAGATAGAGCTTGTCAGAAGCTCCAATTAATTAATGAATGTCCGGTAACCTTAAATATGAGGATTCTCAAATAAATGCAGCCCGTTCTCACAACGTGGTAATAAAGGGGTAGGTCAGTATTAATTCTGTGGTGAAAAATAATTAATATTAATTAATTAATTATGTCCTGGGTTGTGGACATGGGAATTAATTAATTCATAGGCCCACTTTATTATTTGCATTAGGTCTCAGGTCTGGCCCAATTATATATGCTGAAAAAAGACCCAGTAGCCCATTAGGGATAAAACCCTAGGTCTATAAATAGACCTCTTTCTCTCTAAAACCCTAGCCATCTTGATCAAAATTCAGGTCAGTCAAAACCATAGGGAGAGAGAGAGTTGGGCGGCGCCAGTTGATAAGCTCGTTTTTCTACTCACTTATTACTTTGTTTTTCTCTTCTTTTATGCATTTTAGCTTTTTTTTCTTGAATAAACTGAGCATGAGTATATATTATAGGGTGTTATGCTTTCTATGGTAAGATTTCGCAGGTTTTAGGCCAAATCCAATGGAGAACCCGTACCGAAAGCAGCTGATGTTCAAAGAAACAGTCACAAATTCTTCCACCGATGGAATCTGAGCTAATCGAGCATTTCATTTGAAATATCTTTGAGTTAGCTTTCTAATGCAACTGGAATCGGATCAATCGGAGTTTGGATGCAAAAGTTATGGCCAAAACCGTGAGACTGCACAGAAGGGTCGGAAGGGGCGAAACGGTCTCTGTTTCGACCGAAATGAAAGCCATCTCGACTAAGACAGAAGCGTCCATCTCGGCCGTGGCAGGGTCTATCTCGACCAAGACAGACTGATTGGCGAGATTTTGCGGGATTTTCACATATTTTGGGCGAGAATTGCTTGGGGAACAAGATATACATCAATTTTGCGGTCGCGGTGGAACGGCGGCGCGACACGCACGGTGGAAACCTAGCTGCTCGTGCGTGCGGCCGCATGCGGCAGCGGGCGGCGCATGGCAGCACCTTGGTTGCTCGCATGTGCGGCCGCAGGCGGCGGCGGGCTGTGTACAGCGACAGTCAGGCTGCACATGCGTGCGGCCGTGGGCAGGGCGACGGCGCACGCGTAGAAGCGCGATGCGCGTGCAGGCTGCTGCGGCTCTGGCGGCGGTGGCTGTCGTTGGCGGCTGCTGCCCCTGCGGCGGTGGTTCGTGTTTTGGCAGTTGGCCCAATTCGATGTAAATCCCTAGGGTTTGCAGTTGAGTTGTGGGGCCAATTTTCAAATCACAAAACCCTAGATGCCAAAAGATTTGGTGGTTGAAAATATCAAGGCCCTGAAGATTTGGAGTTATCCAAGAAGATTTAATTTTTTTTTCAAATTTGTAATAGATAGGATTTATTTCCTTTTATTATTTTGTGGGACCACGAGGAATTTTTGTTTGTCTTAATTGTCCTCGTATGATATGTGATTTATTAATTGCTCAATAAGCATGAGTCGATAATAGTAAAAGCATGATTTACTGCTTTTATTATTTACAGTTTAATAAGCATGCTTATGTGATTAATTTCTTGTTGGATTATATTTTGGGAATTTTTGGGCTTGTTTAATTACATGCAAAAATTTAAAAAATATAATGACAATGAAATTATCTGTGTGCGCATTTAAGAAACCTTTTCAAATAAAAATACTAAGCGGATTTTTTTTAAAAAAAAATCAATAGACCTCCACAAAGCGGTCCTAGGCTATAAGTGTATCTCTCGCTTTAGTAAACGTCTACGAGTGTAGCTTGCTAATTCTTGGAGAAGCATGGGTACAGTTGTTGGGATTTCTAGACAAACAATTTAAATCATGTGAATAATGTTAGTGTTTTGCATAAATGTCTGCGAGTGTAGCTTGCGTAGATCTCTTTCATAAGTATTCTAGGATTAATTTAAATTTTAGATGACAAAGGCTTTAAGGGCTGTGCGGTATGGTTACGTGCCATGCTAAACTGTCTCTTCTGGCTGGAGTTAGAGTTGTGGTTAATCGCTTAGAAGCATCTGAGGATATAATGCAGTTGCTGCTTCCCTGTTCTTGAAAGATGGCTTGGTCTAAGTTTTATCACTAATTATTAATTTCTAGTGTCTAAAGGCTCCTGAAACCATATGAAATTAAAGAATTGGGGCTTAAAACCCGCAGTTCTGGTTGAGGGTGACATCGTAAACGTCTACGATTGTAGCTTGCGGTGGGAACTCTTGGGCAATTAGTGGAAAACATATGTATTTGATTTATGAAAATGTTTTCAATGCATTTGTTTTCGAAGTTCTACATCTATGTTCTTTTTAAGATTTTATTGTTTCGGATATGTCTATGTCTAATGTCATCAATATTCTCGCACAAAATTCTCTAACTGGTCCAAACTTTCTGGAATGGAAACGCAACCTTGAATACATACTGATTACGGAAGAACATATGTTTGTTCTACAAGTACTTTGTCCTATAAGTGCCCAATACTGAATCCTCGCAAGAGGAAGTAGACAATTACAACGAGTGAGAGAGCACGTAGTTTCTATGACTCACCTCATGGATGAGCTAACTGTGCACAGTGGAGGTATCGACGCTGAGGCTAAGGTCGATATCATACTGAACTCTCTACCCAAATCCTTTGAGAGTTTCAGACTGATTGTTGTCATGAACAAGGAGTATACTCTTAACGAGTTGCTCAATGACTTGACGGCAGTGGAATCAGTTATGAATTCTTAGAAGGTTGTCTTAGCTACTTCTGGTAATCACTCTGCTGCATCGAAAGGTATGAAGCCGAAAAGAGCGATTAAGAAGAAGGTTGGAAAGGTAACTGCGAAGGACGTGGGAGCTATTAATAAGCATTTGGCGGAAACTTTGAGGGACAAGTGTTTTCAGGTGTGGTAAGAAAAGGCATTGGAGGAAAGATTGTCAGGCCCACAAGGCTAGACAAGGTATGCCATTCGCATGTATAACTGAAGCATGATTAGAGTGCGGCGTTGCTCTTCCAAGAGCTGTAAGCGCTGGCTTGTTGATCATGTTTTTATACTTTGCAGGGGACCGTGCCAACAAGGCTGGTGAGTGATGGCAAGAAGATACCAAGCTGGATGAAGACAACATTTTATGACGGAGCTTCATGGAGTTTTTTTTCTTTATGTTTTGATGAATTAAATACATTTAAGAGTTTTCATTTATGGGTCGTGGTTTTTCGGCAGGACAGATTCTATCAACTTCGAATGGATGTTTGTTATTTATGATTTTTCATCATTGGGAATAACAATATGTGTCCATTATGGGGTGTTGATTTATACTCTTACGTTACTTCGATCAAATGTGTCCTTGAACATTGCATGAAATTCATCCGCAATTGATAATCCTAGAAAGAGAAAACATACTTCTTCTAATGAGGTTCTTACATATCTCTGGCACTTGAGATTGGGTCACATCAGCTTGAAGCGGATTCAGAGACTTGCAGATGATGGTACATTGGACTTAGTCCGGGTTGTACCGTATAAAGTCTGCGAATCCTGCATCGAGGGCAAGATGTCAACTAGGCCTTTTAAGGCTAGTCAGTCTCGAGCAGAGGAAGTGTTGGAACTGATCCATTCTTACTTATGTGGACCCATGTCTTCACAGGCTCATGGAGGGTACGAGTACTTCGTCACTTTCATTGACGATTACTCAAAGTACGAATATGTTTACCTGCTTTGCTACAAGTCTGAATGCTTTGAGAAATTCAAAGAGTTCAAGGCTGAGGTAGAAAAGAAGGTCGGGAAAACTATCAAGTCACTGCGATCTGACCATGGTGGCGAATACCTCGGTAACGAGTTCCTGTAGTATTTGTCAGATAATGAGATTACATCCCAGTGGACTGCACCGGGTACTCCCCAGCAAAATGGTGTAGCTGATGTAGGGTTTTCACGTGAACCAAATAACCAAAACCAAACTGAACCGGATCGATCTATGGATATTGCCCATAATTCAAATTCTCAAAACCCTAGCATGCTCCTATGAATTTAATACAAAGAATTGTGGATTTAGGGTTTACCGTCATTCTGTAGTCTCTGAACCGATCTTTCGCGTTTGAATTCCAAATCTCGATTCAACCACGCAATACGAATTTATCTGCGGAAGTAGAAATTAGAAATCTAATTTCAAATAAATTCGAAAATCAGAAAAAGAAGAAAAGAAATCTATTCTCCAAATTAGATCTTCAGATCTGTATCCTAATGCTGATCAAATCTGCTGCTGGTGAGGATTCAATAGATCTGTATTCTGAGCAGGACCAGAATCGAAATTCTCCTCCCTTGCACACCAAAGTTGGCGCCCACACTGCTCTCTCTCTAAGGTTTCTGTTTTTCAACTGTGTTACAACTTGTGAGAGAGAGCTGTCTATTTATAGACCTAGGGTTTTATCCCTAATGGGCTCTTTGGGCTCAATTCAGCATATTTAATTGGGCCAGACCTGGGACCTAATGCAAATAATAAAGTGGCCCTATAAATTAATTAATTCCCATGTCCACAACCCAGGGCACAATTAATTAATTAATATTAATTCTTTTTCACCACAGAATTAATACTGACCTACCCCTTTATTACCACGTTGTGAGAACGGGTTGCATTAATTGAGAATCCCCATATTTAAGGTTACCGGACATTTATTAATTAATCGGAGCCTCTGACAAGCTCTAACTACAATTAATTAACATCTTAATATTCCTGAGTAGTACCACTCAAACCTTATCACTCTTGCCTGAACTTAATCAGTCTGCAGGACTTTGGCACGATGAATGTTATTGAGCTCCTCAGGGAATGTCCCCATCCTATTACTCGGATATGGTTACCTAAGTTCAGTCTCAGGCAGTACTACACGAACCGTTGTTATCCAAGATACGGATATACGAGCGCGCTGTGTTGGCTCTCCACCATGGCAAGTCAAAGCAACAGTCAATCCGTGCAAACCCCTGAACCTTCGTTAGGGTTTGGACTCAATCAATATAACGAGATCTTTTATTCGCTGATGTCAATCAGACGAATATATCTCACTGCGGTCCATCAATATGCCACCTCTGCGTACCGGCATGTCAAGTAACCAAGACAAGCTACTTATTCCGACAATGCCACAGCCATCCGGACAGTCGTATCCTCATACGTTGTCTCGGCTATGATCAGGTTTATGTCTCACTAGGTCAAGTGATCATATTGTCTTCCGCGATCTACTACACGCAGCAAGATCATCCTTATCGGTGAGACAAGAGGATACACTTGTTCATACATGCAGTTTGTTTAACAGATAGGAAAAATAAACAGTTGTATACACATTGTAATAAATGCTTTCAGTATACAAAACTCATCAATCTCCCACTTATACTCAAAGCATAACTAAGCTATTACAGAGTATACAATCCGTCTATCTAACTTGCTATCTAGTTAACCACTATCTGTGGTCGGCATCCACCTCAGACCAAGCTCACGAATATGTCTTTCGTAAACCTTCTGCGGCAAGCACTTTGTAAATGGATCAGCAAGTTTGTCAGCGGTGTCAATCTTCTTAAATTGCACATCGCCCCTCGATACGACTTCTCGTATGATATGGTACTTTCTCTCTATGTGTTTGCTTGCCCTGTGAGACCGCGGTTCCTTTGAGTTTGCCACTGCACCAGAGTTGTCACAATAAATTGTGATGCTCCTCGGCAAACTCTGAATCACGCCCAACTCTAAAAGGTAATTCCGTAGCCATACCCCCTCTTTCAAGGCGTCGGAGGCGGCGACATATTCCTCCTCCATGGTGGAGTCAGCAATGCATTTCTTCTTTGAGCTCCTCCAAGATACAGCCCCACCTCCCAGGGTACACACATATCCTGAGGTCGAAATCTTCTCATCCTGGTCACCTTGGGAATCCAAATCCGTATAACCCACAGGGCACAAATCCTCATCTTGATAAACTAGGCAGAAATTCCAAGTTCTCTTCAAGTACTTGAGGATATGCTTTACAGCAGTCCAGTGCGCCTGTCCAGGGTTAGACTGATATCTTGCTACCATGCCAACGGCATAACAAATATCAGGCCTGGTACACAACATCGCATACATGAGACTACCCACTGCCAAAGCATATGGTACAAGACTCATCTCGTCTTTTTCCCGCTGTGTCGAGGTCGTGGAACTTAAGTTTCAACGATGTGATTAAATCCTACGAATTTGCACGGTTGGAAAACGAAAGTTGTGTATACCGACTTTGTGTCAGTGGGAGCGTGGTTTTCCTTGCACTTTATGTTGATGACATACTCACATTTGGAAACAACGAGGGAGAGATGTCGGAAATCAAGGGTTGGTTATCCAAAGAGTTCCAAATGAAGGATTTGGGAGAAGCTGGCTACATCCTTGGGAGAAGCTGGATACTGTGGTAGCCCGGTTCAGCATGCAACTCGCCAAGAAAGGTTTGCTACCTTTCAGACATGGCGTTCGTCTTTCTAGTGGGCAGTGTCCAGAGACACAGCAGGAGAAAGATGAGATGAATCTTATACCATACGCTTTAGCGGTGGGTAGCGTCATGTATGCGATGCTGTGTACCAGGCCTGATATTTGTTATGCCATTGGCATGGTAGCAAGATATCAGTCTAACCCTGGACAGGTGCACTGGACTGCGGTAAAGCACATCCTCAAGTACTTGAAGAGAACTAGGAATTACTGCCTAGTTTATCAAAGTGAGGATTTGTGCCCTGTGGGTTATACAGACTAAGATTTCCAAGGGGATCAGGATGAGAAGAAATCGAACTCGGGATATGTGTTTACCCTGGGAGGTGGAGCTGTATCTTGGAGGAGCTCAAAGAAGAATTCCATTGCTGACTCCATCATGGAGGCGGAATATGTCGCCGCCTCCAAAGCCTCGAAAGAGGGGGTCTGGCTCAGGAACTACGTTGTAGAGTTGGGCGTGATTCCGAGTTTGCCGAGGAGCATCACAATTTATTGTGATAACTCTGGTGCAGTGGCGAACTCAAAGGAACCGCGGTCTCACAGGGCAAGCAAACACATAGAAAAGAAGTACCATATCATACAAGAAGTCGTATCGAGGGGCGATGTGCTGATCAAGAAGATTGACACAAAGGACAACCTTGCTCATCCATTTACAAAGAGCTTGCCGCAGAAAGTTCACAAAATACATATTCGTGAGCTGGGTCTGAGGTGGATGCCGACCACTGACAGTGGTTAACGAGATAGCAGGCTAGATAGACGCACTGTATACTCTATAATAGCTTAGTCATGCTTTGAGTATAAGTGGGAGATTGATGGGTTTTGTACACTGAAAGCATTTATTACAATGAGTATACAACGGTTTATTTCTCCTATCTGTCAAACAAACTTACATGTATGTAACAATGGTATCCTCTTGCCTCACCGATAGGGACGATCATACGACGTGTAGTAGATCGCGGAAGATAGTATGATAACTTGACCTAGTGAGACATAAACCTAATCACAGCCGAGACAGTATATGAGGATACATCTTTCCGGATGGCTGCGACATTGTTGGAATAAGTAGTCTGTCTTGGTTACTAGACATGCTGGTACGCAAAGGTGGCGTATTGATGGACCGCAGTGAGATGTATTTGACTGTCTGACATCAGCGAATACAAGATCTCATTATTGATTGAGTCCAAACCCTAACGAAGGTTTAGGGGTTTGCACGGATTGACTATTGCTTTGACTTGCCATGGTGGAGAGCCTAAGCAACGTGCTCTTATATCCTCATCTTGGGTAACAGCAGTTCGTGTAGTACTGCCTGAGACTAGGTTTAGGTAACTATATCCGAGTAATAGGATGGGGACATTCCCTGAGGAGCTCAATGACATTCATCATGCCAAAGTCCTATAGGCTGATTAAGTTCTGGCACGAGTGATAAGGATTGAGTGGTACTACTCAGGAATAATAAGATATTAATTAATTGTAGATAGAGTTTGTCAGAAGCTCCAATTAAGTAATGAATGTCCGGTAACCTTAAATATGGGGATTCTCTTAAAATGCAACATGTTCTCATAACGTGGTAATAAAGAGGTAGGTCAGTATTAATTATATTGTGAAAAAGAATTAATATTAATTAATTAATTGTGTCCTGGGTTATGGACATGGGAATTAATTAATTTATAGGCCCACTTTATTTTTTGCATTAGGTCCCAGGACTGGCCCAATTATATATGCTGAAAAAGCGCCCAGTAGCCCATTAGGGATAAAACCCTAGGTCTATAAATAGACAGCACTCTCTCTGAAACCCAAGCCACTTCATAACATTCAAATCAGTTGAAACCCTAGGGAGAGAGAGAGAGCAGGGGCGGCGTCTGTAGAGGGGAGAAGGAAGTTTTTTCTGCTCCGATCTACATCACAGATCTGTGGAATCCTCACCTGTAGCAGATCTGAACAGCATTGGGACACAACCCTGAAGATCTGATCTAGAGAACAAGATTTTGTTTTCTTTAATTTTCTAATTCAATTAAATCTTGAAATTAGTATTCTAATTTCATATTCCGCAGATTTATTGAATCGCGTGGTTGAAATAAAGGGAATATTTAAACGCAAAAGATCGGATCAGACTCTATGGATTTACGGTAATCTCTTAATCCACAAATTAAATAAATTCATAGGAGCATGCTAGGCTTTTATTGTGAATTTTGATTATATGCAATATCCATAAATCGATCCGGTTCACTTGGGTTTTTGTGATTCGGTTCACCAAAAATCCCTACACCGACAAGGCTGGTGAATAATGGCAAGAAGATACCAAGCTGTATGGATGGCAACGTCATCTGATGGAGCCTCATGAAGTTTTCTTTTCCTTATGTTTTAATGGATTAAGTACATTTTGAGAAATTTTTTTGTGGGTCGTGTCTTCGACAGGACAAATGTTTTTCCAAGTTTGCAATGAATATTTTGGTATTTATGATTTCTATCATTGGTAATAACGATGTTGTCCATTTTGGGATGTTGATTTATTCTCTTTATGCTGCTTTATCAAATATGTCCTTTTATATTGCATGTAACTCATCCGTAATCGATAATCCTAGAAAGAGAAAACTTACTTGAGACTCGGTCACATCAGCTTGAAGCGGATTCAGCGACTTGCAGATGACGGTACATTGGACTTAGTCCGGCTTGTACCTTATCAAGTCTGCGAATCCTACATCGAGGGCAAGATGTCTTCTAGGCCTTTCAAGGCTAGTCAGTCTTGAGCAGAGGAAGTGTTGGAATTGATCCATTCTGACTTATGTGGGCCCATGTCCACACAAGCTCGTGGAGGTTATGAGTACTTCATCACTTTCATTGACGACTACTCAAGATACGGATATGTTTACCAGCTTCACTACAAGTCTGAATGCTTTGAGAAATTCAAAGAATTCAAGGCTGAGGTAGAAAAGAAGGTCGGGAAAACTATCAAATCACTGCGATCTGATCGCATTGGCGAATACCTCGGTAACTACTACCTGCAGTATTTGTCGGATCATGGGATTACATCCCAGTGGACTGCACAAGGTACTCCCCAGCAAAAGGTGTAGCTGAAAGAAGAAATAGAACTCTTTTATAGATGGTAAGATCGATGATGAGCTATGCAAACTTACCCATTTTGTTTTGGGGATACGCATTGGAAACAACGACTTACGTGTATAGAATGTGGTGCCTTCTAAATCGGTTCCTAAGACACCTGCTGAGCTCTTCCTTGCCGCAAACCGAGTTCGTGCAAGTTCAGAGTATGGGGTTGTCACACGTGCTGACAAAGGAACCTAATAAGCTAGAAAACAGGTCTAAAGTAATGTTGTTTATAGGGTATCCCAGGCAAACGAAAGGTGGTTACTCAGAGAGTCGTTGTTAGCACCAACGCTAGATTCTTGGAGGACGAGTATGTGAGAAACCACAAGTCAAGAAGTGATATCATTCTTCAAGAAATTGAAAACGAGAATGCGAATCCAAGGGAAGGGGAACGTGCGAATGTGGGTGCACCTATGAGAGGTTCAGCACCACAGGCGCGTTCTTCAGTGCAAGGTGCAGAACTATAAGTTGTTGCACCTACTGCTGACACAACACCAATGCCTCGTCGCAGTGGGAGAGTTATTTTTCAACCGGAAAAGTACATGTTCGTGGGTGAGTCTTCAAACTTGAGCCCGGAAGACGGACATGAGGACTCTGACTCACTGACTTACGAAAAGGCAGTGCAGGACAAGGATGTTGAAAAATGGCATGTTGCCATGGTTTCTGAGATTGAATCCATAACTGCTATGGATGTATACCAGAAAACTGAGCTGCCGGATGGCTTTCGAGCCATAGGGTGCAAGTGGGTAAACAAGAGAAAGAAAGGGGCAGATAGAGAAATTACGACTTTTAAAGCTAGGCTGGTGGCAAAGGGTTATAATCAGAAAGAGGGCTTAGACTATGACGAAACCTTTTCACCCGTAGCCATGCTCAAGTCCATCTGAATACTCCTTGCCATAGCTGCGCATATAGACCTCGAGATTTGGCAAATGGATGTCAAAACTGCTTTTCTAAACGGTTACCTTGAAGAAGGTAGGGACATCTATATGCGGCAACCCGAGGGTTATATAAGCAAGGGCAAAGAACATCTTGTCTGGAAGCTTAAGAAGTCCTTGAACGAACTTAAGCAAGCTTCGTGGTCGTGAAACTTATGTTTTAATGATGTGATTAAATCCTATGGATTTTCACAGTTGGAGAACGAAAGTTGTGTGTACTGACTTTATGTAAGTGGGAGCGTGGTTTTCCTTGCGCTATATGTGGATGACATACTCCTATTTGGAAACAACGAGGGAGTGATGTCGAAAATCAAGAGCTGGTTATCCGAATAATTCCAAATGAAGGATTTGGGAGAAGCTGGGTACATCCTTGGGATTAAGGTCTTACGGGATTGTAAGAGAAGGATGTTAAGCTTATCCCAGGCATCCTATGTGGATACTGTGATAGCCCGGTTCAGCATGCAACTCGCCAAGAAAGGTTTGCTACCTTTCAGACATGACGTTCATCTTTCTAAAAGGCAATGTCCT
The DNA here is from genome assembly GCA_026898455.1 of Plectranthus barbatus. NCBI lineage: Eukaryota > Viridiplantae > Streptophyta > Magnoliopsida > Lamiales > Lamiaceae > Plectranthus > Plectranthus barbatus. The sequence goes on along the minus strand of JAPKLW010000936.1, from coordinate 84,387 downwards.
GAGACACAGCGGGAGAAAGATGAAATGAGTTTTGTTCCATACGCATCTACGGTGGGTAGCCTCATGTATGCGATGTTGTGTACCAGGCCTGATATTTGTTATGCCGTTGGCATGGTAGCAAGATATCAGTCTAACCCTGTACAGGCACATTGGACTGCGGTAAAGCACATCCTCAAGTATTTGAAGAGAACTCGGAATTACTGCCTGGTTTATCAAGGTGAAGATTTGTGCCCTGTGGGTTATACAGATTTGGATTTCCAAGGGGACCAGGATGAGAAGAAATTGATCTCAGGTTATATGTTTACCTTGGGAGGTGGGCTGTATCTTGGAGGAGCGCAAAGCAAAAATGCATTCTGACTCCACCATGGAGGCGGAATATGTCTCCGCCTCCGTAGCTTCGAAAGAAGAGTTATGGGTTTGGAACTACCTTTTAGAGTTTGGTGTGATTCCGAGCTTGCCGAAGAGCATCACAATCTATTTAGATAACTCTGGTGCAGTGGCAAGCAAACACATAGAGAGGAAGTACCATATCATACGAGAAATCGTATCAAGGGGCAATGTGCTGATCAAGAAGATTGACACTAAGGACAACCTAGCTGATCCATTTACAAAGAGCTTGCCGCAGAAGGTTTACGAAAAACATATTCGTGGACTACGTCTGAGGTGGATGCTTACCAATGGTAGTGGTTGATGTAATAGCTAGGCTAGATAGACGCATTGTATACTCTGTGATAGCTATTGTAATTCTTTGAGTATATAAGTGGGAAATTGTTGGGTTTTGTATACTGAAAGCATTTATTATAATGAGTATACGATTGACTTTTCTCCTATCTGTTAAACAAACTTACATGCACGTAACAATGTTATCCTCGTGTCGCACCGATAGGGACGATCATACGGCGTGTTGTAGATCGCAGAAGACAGTATGATCACTTGACCTAGTGAGACATAAATATTATCACAGCCGAGACAGTGTTGAGGATACATCTATCCGGATGGCTGCAACATAGTCGGAAGAGGTAATCTGTCTTGGTTACTTGATATACTGGTACACAAGGGTGGCGTATTGATAGGACCACATTGAGATGTATTTTTCTGTCTGACATCATCAAATACAAGATCTCGTTCATGATTGAGTCCAAACCCTAACGAAGGTTCAGGGGTATGCACGGGTTGACTGTTGCTTTGATTTGCCATGGTGGAGAGCCTAAGTAACATGCTCGTATATCCACATCTTGCGTAGCAGCAATTCGTGTAGTACAGCCTGAGACTGAACTTAGCTAACCATATCCGAGTAATAGGATGGGGACATTCCCTGAGGAGCTCAATAATATTCATCGTGCCAATGTCCTACAGGCTGATTAAGTTCAGGCACGAGTGATAATGTTTTAGTGGTACTACTCAGGAAAATAAGATATTAATTAATTGTAGATAGAGCTTGTCAGAAGCTCCAATTAATTATGAATGCCCGATAACCTTAAATATGGGGATTCTCAGATAAATGCAGCCCATTCTCACAACGTGGTAATAAAGGGGTAGGTCAGTATTAATTTTGTGGTGAAAAAGAATTAATATTAATTAATTAATTGTGTCATGGGTTGTGGACATGGGAATTAATTAATTCATAGGCTCACTTTGTTATTTGCATTAGGTCCCAGGTCTGACTCAATTATATATGCTGAAAAAAAGGCCCAGTAGCCCATTAGGGATAAAACCCTAGGTCTATAAATAGACCTCTTTCTCTCTGAAACCCTAGCCACATTGATCATAATTCAAGTCAGTCAAAACCCTAGGGAGAGAGAGTTGGGCGGCGCTAGATTAGAAGGGGAGGAGAAGGATTTTGACTCCGGTCTACGCTTTACAGATTTGTGGAATCCTCACCAGTAGCAGATCTGAGCAGCACTGGGATACAGATCTGAATATTTGATCTGGAGAACATAATTCTTTTTTTTCTATTTCCTATATTTCAATTAAATCTAGAAATTAGATTTCTAATTTCTATTTCCGTAGATTTATTTGAATCGCGTGGTTGAATTAAAATTGGATATTCGAACGCGAAAGATCGGATCAGACTCTACGGAATAACGGTAATCCCTTTAATCCACGCATTAAATTCATAGGAGCATGCTAGGGTTTATGAATTGTCTATCGTAATTCAACATCCATGATTGGTCCTGTTCATATGGATTTGGTGATTCACTTCATGGAAAATCCCTACAGGTAAGTCTGGAGAGCCTGATGATTCATCTTCCTCATCTTGTGAGGTCTCAGACTTCAAGCCTGACGCTAAGAGAACATTGGGCAATGTGTTGAATTTTTATAAAGATAAAGAAGGCCAGTGGAGGCATCACCCCTGGGACAATAGGGAGAAAGGCAATCTGTTTAAGACAAATGAGTCCAATAACTACGGATTCCTCTCAATGGGCTGCCTCACCCTGAGTATACATCCGAGAGGCTGAAAATCTGGTGCCCCCTATCCGAGAGAAAGATGTAGGTGACGCATAACTCATTCCCTGGGTTGTTGTTATTTCTGAAAGGGTGGAGAAGAAGGTTACTGAAGAAATTATGCTCTTATACCCTGATATTCTGGAGGATGAGGATTCGCCTGACTACAATATGAAGGAAGAGTACCAGAGGTGGAGGCGTTTTAACTGGTTAAGCACGAGCTTGATGAAGAGGACAAACCTATTATGCAAGAAAGGCTCGGGCTTACTTTCTGGAGGTCTCAAGAAGTATGGGCGAAGGAGTGGAGTGCCCAGAAATAGACAAGACAGATGACAGGAGAGGAGACGAGAAAGAAACTGCTGACTGTTCGAGCTTTCAGGAAGCAAACTCATTCTTAGAATAATGCATACCGTCTACATCCTCCAGATTTTACTTATGAGGCCAAGGCTCCAGCACCTGAATTTCAAGAAATTGAAACTGGCATTCCTGAAATCCCAGTTTCTCAAACTACAGAAGGAGTACAGGCTACTGAGATTCCAGTTTCAGCTCCTGGTGACTATCAGACAATTATTTCTGCAAGGGTGGAGAAAGTTAGGAAACTTTCTGAGCATTAGAGGAGCTTGGAAACTGAATTAGAAACTGCAAAGCAAGAGTTGTCGAATACTAAATTAGAGAAGGAGAAGGAGGAATTGGAGTAGGCAGTTGCTCTCTCCCATGAACTTACCTTGGCGAATACTGCAGAGAGGGCAGCTGAGCTGATTCAAAATATTACAGGCCCTGGCTTTCAACATCTTGCTAGAATTGCCAATCTCATAAAAGCCAAGAGAATCTAAAGTAAGATCAAGCTCCATGTAGCTGAACGTGAGAGGAAGAGGAAGGAAGCAGAAGAACAGTGGATCAGAGAAGAAAAAGAGAGGAGGGTAGACTGTGGAATGGTACCTTTTGCCCCAACCATTATATTTACTGAAATGCCACTGATCCAACTTCCTGAAGATGCAAGTCAAGCTACCTCAAGCACTTCTCCATCCGCCTTGTTTGCTGAAGTGAAGAATTACGTTCAAACTCATATTGAAGCAATAAGGCAGGAAAATTAGGAGGTCAAGTCTAGGCTGGATGAAAAGGAAAAGAAAGATGTTGAAATTGCAGAATTCGTCTCCTCCATCAAGCAGACAGTGGCAACACCCTTCGATGTTGTCAAAAAGGGGGAAGAGGAGCGGAAAAAGGAAAAAGATGAGAGAGAAAAAAGAAGGAAGAGTAGGATACGAAGATAAGGGAGGAAGAGAAGGCCGAGGGGTTGAGAAGAGAGGAGGCAAAGGAGCAAATGAGGGAAGCTCATTTCAAAGCATTAATGGAGTTGGTCGTAAAACTGACTGACCCCAAGCTATCTTCTTCAGAGCAAACTCCTCCGTAAGTTTGTGGAGTTTAAGTTTTTAAACTCATTTTGCTTTTTCAGTTTTTAGTTTTTGATTTGTACTTGTAATCTTCCACTATCAATGAAAAACTGAAAACTAGATTGAAGACAAAATCTCATTGTCTCTCTCTCGCTCCCCTACTTTTATTTTTAACCTGCCTAAATTCACATATTCCAGTGTAATTAGCAATTTATTTTCGCTCTATTTTAATTGATTGAGTGATGTCTCTCCAATTTAGGGGGAAGATTAAATAGAGTAGGTCAGTTAAAGGATTTGTGTTCTGAGTAGTGTCTTTGTAAACTCAGTTCACTAAGTGTCATTTTTCTTGACTTTAGATAAGTAGGTTTTGACAGCACCAAAAATGGGGAAATTCTTAGAAATTGAGTTTCAATTTACCCCTTATGTTAATGTTTTGGTGTGTCAAAACTGATTTTTAGTTTCAAGAGTCTTTCTTTATGTAATCCTTTTATAGGATTGATTGAGTTGTAATAGAAACATGAAACTTAGAAGCTGAAGATCGAGCAGTCAGAAACTTAGTTTCTGAAGATGGAATTCAGAGAAGCTAAAGCTTTAGAAGTTCGGGAATCAAGTTTCAGAACTTGAAACTTAGAATGTCCAAAAAACTCAGTTTCTGGAAACTGAGTTTTCACTAAATAGAAGACGAAACTTAAAACTTGAAATTTGGGAATGTCAGTTTTCAATTTCAGAATTTAAGAGCACGTGAAAAGAAAGGAGACCAAAGGAATCTAAAGAGGAACTCAGTTTGCTCTGATAAAGTAGGTGAAAAGTACACTACCAAAAGTAGAACAGACAGAAGAATGGCTATGATTAGACGATTTAATCTTCGTCTCTAACGGATGAATTTCTGTCTCTAACGGATGAATTTTTGTCTCTAATGGACAGAAATTCAAATTGTCGATCAACTGCCTATAAAAAGGATACAACCACTCCAGAAGAACAGACCTGGATCTCTCAAAAAGCTAAGCCAAAACTCTACTAAACTGAAAAGTCAAAAGCTCTTAAAAAGTCTTTGAATTTTTGTGTTCTGATAACGAAGCTTAGCATCTTTTCTCAAGCTACTCATTTCGTGTAACTGTTTAAGTATACGAGGCCAAACCTGTCAAGCTTAAGCTATCTTACTTGGTGTTTATTACTTTTCAAGTAATAAACTAAACATGCAGTATTTTACTCTGAAATACTGATTTCGACGGGCTTTGCCAACAATCTGAAGTTCTGGGAAGAACAAAAAACATCCAACCATCCAGATTGAAGGCTGCGGGGTGCGTCCTCAATTCAAGTCTGAAGAAAGAGACAAGTAACCTAGCAGACTGAAGGGCGGAGGTTTCTAACGGGCTAGCATAGATCATGATAAGCTTTGTAATATGAAGCTTAGTAAATTTTTGATTAAGTTCGAAAGAGTGGATTTAGGACTTGAGGCTCCGATCCACTATAATATCCTGTGTTGTTTTATTGCTTTCTTTAAGTTTCTGCATTTTAAGTTTATGTACTTTTTTTAAACCTTCATTACTTTCTAAGTATTGAAGTGTATATTCGAAACTAAAACTTAAACTTATTATGAGCTAAAACTGAGTTTTCCAGAAATTGAAAACTGAGTCTGAAAGCCAGTTTTCAGAAGTGCAATCTGATTTAAACTTTCGTTGCATACAATAGTACTCTGATTCCGAGACCAATAATATTGTTTAGGTGGGTCAAAGTATGTAAAATCCATCTTAGTTTTGTCTTTAGATTAGTTTCAGTATGATCTAAAAATATAAAGCCCTGTATAGGCTTTGTATCGAGTTGTAAGTTGGAGCTAATCTGAAGACCAAACTGATGAATCAGTCTGGGATGCACCAGACTCAACATAAGGTTTGAACCGAACTTACAAGTTTGGGACACATGAGTTTGGACTGATAAGGTTGAGATTCACCAAGTATGGTACTAGCAAGTATGGTCTTACTAGTCCAGATACCAAACTTACCAGTATAGGACCAAGCATACACTGAGGGATGACGTCACCAACATGCACTTGCGAGTATGGCGACACCAACATGGTTTTCTAAGTTCCAGTCCTAGTGCAAAGAGACAAAGAGAATCATCTGAGGAATTTATTGACAAGTAAAGACTTTAAGGATTGGAGTTTCCTTAAAGTCTGCAAGCACGAGAGTCCAGTCTTGATACCTAGGACAACCGGTCCATGATTCCTCAGACTGCCAGACTGCCATTCTGACACAAAGGTGAGTAGTTGCTATCATCGTCTAGAAAAAGCGGAGCAGGTGCAGAATATTTGGAAAAAGCACCACCTACCCGCCTATAGTCACAATCAACAGAGACTTTCGATTGGACAACATCCAATATGTCTCTGACAGATATTTTATTCAAACCTTCAACCTTCGGCTATAAATATCGGAGAAACTAAATAGGAGAAGGTTACCAAAAATGAATATTAAAATCGATGATAATCAAACCTAAGATCGAACTTGCTGAAATGCTGCCAAATTCGCAACGCGACTTTAGAGACTGTTAAAGCTCTTTCGTGTGTCACTCTAGTGAACACGAGACTCAGAAGCTCAGAGCTCTTGAGTTATTCTCTGGGTAATCTTTCTATCCAAAAAACATTACAACAGTCAAGTACGTTTTGTACTTCGACTCTTACGAGCTTATTGCTGCCATGCTGATAGTTTCGAGAAAACTCTAAACATCCGATTCTGGCGATGAGGAGGTTGCGTGGTGTGCCCACACTCCAAGTAGCTGCGAAGTGAAAGACAAACAAAGGACCAGACGAGTGAGCTTGTGGACTGAAGGACGAGGCATTCTTCAGCAAGCGATAGATTGTAGGAGCACCTTGTGCAATCCAACACTTAGTGGATTTCCAGACTTGTGTCTAAAGAGTGGGCGTATGACCTTTTTGTCCGAATCACTATAAATCCTTTGTCATTTATCATTTTCATATTTTTGTCAGCTTACTTGTCTTTAAAACTCAACACCTAAGTGTTGTAGTATATACTGAAAATTGACACTAAGCATACTTGAACCTAATTACCTGAAATAAAGATTTTACAAACCAAACTGACACGTTTGGATAAGTGCAAGCTTACTGTAAAATAAATTATTTTCCGTTGTGCAACTTACGATTACTCTGATAAATTGAGACCAACAAATATTTTATTGGCAAGTTCTCAGATAAGACGGTCTCATCATTTTTATTGTTAGACGAATTTAATGAAATGGTGTATTTCTTTATTACAAATGATGTCTCACTATTTTTATTGTGAGACAAATTTAATGAAATGATGTGTTTCTTTATTGCAAATGATGTATTTCTTTGTTGCAAATAATGTAATTTTAAAAACTAAAATAATGTATTTAACTTATGGAAATGATGTATTAAGGTCCGTCTTACAATAAAAAAAATGATTAAACCATCTCTCAGGAGACCAACTCTATTTTATTATGTTGGTTAATGATGCCCTTGGTGATTGGTGTGATTAAAAAATTGCTAAGTTACACGTATTTTTGAATTGAGAGTCAGAGAGTCATTGTTATAGTCATTGTTGTGGTTTGATACAGAAAATATAGATTGTATCAAGTTTAGAAAAATAAAGTGCAAACTAAATGTTAATAGTTTTGGGAGAATTTAAGGTTTGATTCAACAATTTTAAATGTCACATAAAGTATAACGTATATTTTTAATCTCGTCACCACGGAGGATATTTTCAACTCAAAAAGTTAAATATAAGGATAAAACTCATAACATAAAACTTAGGTTAAATTTCAAAATTGACAAATATATTTTAATAAAATTCATAATTTTCCCTAAATATTTGTAGCTAACACGTAAATGCTCGTATAGAACAATGTTTTTCCAAAATTATCATATAATTGTCCATAATATAAAGTGTTTTTTTTATAAAAAAATCCATAATATATATTAAGATGAGACAAAATGAGAGATTTTGGGTTTGCCCCTTTTGAGGTGGTAAACAAATTAATGGACCCCATCAATGAACTCCTGTTTAAATCCATCCACCCATATTCCCTGCCAATCCTACTATTTTTTTTTATTCTTTCTCGATTTTCAGTTTCTTGCTTATTTGGCCCACTAACTTCAAACTGATTGTTTAATGCTTGTTTCTCCAATGCCAGGAACCATACATGTTGCAGGTGCTTTGAATTGAACTGTGTTTCATTTGATAATTCTTTATTTATGGCCCAATTCTGTATTCTCACACTCTTTAAATATTGAAAATTCGTAGTTCTTGAATTCAAGGGCGTTTCAGCTTCATCAAAGCCGTCTGCGAAATCCCTGAAAGGTGAAATGGATCAAAACGTCATGGTTTTTCATTCTCTAATGGTGGGTCTTGATGCAGTTTTTGTGATGTTTTCTTACTTAGTTTCGATGGGGAAGAGGCAGTATCAGACATGGGACAAAGGGAACTTCTCTTTGTAATGATTCTGATTTTCAACTAAAATTTCAAGAATCTCATATCAACTGCATAGTAGACTTCATTCAACACGTATGTAAACAGGAAACTAATGATATTTTGACAGCCCCATAACCAAAATTCGAGAAAACTTAGTTGTTGCTCTTCTTGATGCCGGGGGGAATGAGATAGCTCACCAAGGTGGGTTATAGTCTATTTGTGATGTTTGAACTTTCTAAACTGCATTCTGCTCTCTGCGTTATGTGTTTGACTGTATTGGTTTTTGTGGGTAGATATTGGGACAATGCAAATCATTGAGAAGGGATCTTGGGATGAGGTTTTCTCCATCAATGGAGGTGGACATGTGCACATGAAGTTGCACTTCACTCTCAGTGAGGCGGATCGCGACCGCATTCGTGTTGTGGTACTGCTTTATAAGCTTGCAATTGTGCAGCAAGTTTTTGTTATGGAAATGTTATCTGCATTGTAAGTGGGAGAAATATGCTAGGGTTTCAGTTGATGATTTTGGAGTCTTTACACCTGAGATGGATCAAGAAATACTCAAATCTTAAAAATATGAATATGCATTGGGACTCTTGCTTTGAATTCTAATATGTTAGTCATGCAACTGTGCTGTTTGGTGTTATTCTTGATGCTGTGCAGAGAGAAAACGTGATGAAGAAGAAACTCAAAATCGATCCGAACATCAAACTTAGATTTCAGGAAGATGCGACTTCTACTTCTCTCTCTGTAGAGACATCCATGAAAGATGAACAGGAAGTCTCAGGTTAGTACTCACTCACTCATTCACTATTCTATCATACAATTGAGCATTTTCATAGTTTCCAATGGGAATTCATTATACAACTATGGCATCCAATATCAATGTTATTGAAGTCTTCCTTTCTCAGAGAATTTTAGTGACTGTGTGATTGCTGCATGTCTTAAGCTTCTGCAAAAGGGTTTGGTAACATAGATTTAAGTAGCCCAAAAGTTGAAGCTTCTCAAGCAGCTTCTTCTCCTGCTTCCTCTGCCATCTCTCTGTCCAGTCATCAGATGGATGAAACTCCCACTCTTGATAGTGCAGTCCCAGTTGAGTTATCAGTTGTGTTGTTTCTCCATTTATTTCTTTACATGACTTGACAATCAGAAGTTGCCTGTTTTAGAATGCTACAGATGGAAGCCAAGATGCTCCATCTTCTCCTGTTAGACGTGAAACCGAGGCAGAGCCTCCTCAAGTACCGGATGAGAAAACTGAAACTCCACAGCTTGCTAGAGTAAGACCGGACAATGAGGAAGCGCCTTCTTCGTCTATGTTGCCAAGATCATCCATGTCAGACAAGAGAAGTTCCATTGCACCTCAAACACAAGGCCCTGTGAAGAAAACTCCCAGCAGTGTGAGAAAAATGATTAGTGCCTTTGAAAATAGCCAACTCCAGGTAGCTTATAGTTTTGTCTACTGTCAATGTGGTTTCCTAGTTATAGACGTTTTCTAATTGAGTATGAGACTTTCAGGAAGAGAAAACCATGAAGAGAACAGCATCTGTACCGTCTCAATTGAACAAGGTTAGAAAGGAAAGCTCGTCGCAAGACCTGCCTTCAGAGACTGCTGTCTCTCCAGCTGATAAAGAGGCAACTGCTGCTGTAGAGGATTTGCACCAATTGCCAGCTACTGTCAGTGGAAAAGATGGTAATGTTTTGAGTGACTCTGACGCATCTCAGGTTGGACAGGAGTTGGCTGCAACTGTAAGATCGATGCAGTCAGAACGAACTGATCCATATGCAGAGGATATGTCAAGAGCATCTTCTAGCAAAGAAAAACTACAGGAAGGTGAAAAATCAACAGTTGATTTGATGAGACAATCAGCTTCAGAAACAGCTACTAGTTCTGGGAGGGGGAATAAGGAGCGAAGTCAATTACCTCAAACTTACGACCTTTCATCGATGCTGGTGAGTTCTTCAGATTCTTCAGCTGCAGAAGGAAGTGGGAGAGGGAGAGGAAGAGGAACTGGCTTGAAGAGCTCAACTGTGATTAACATTCATGAGGCTCCAAAAACACTAGAACACTATAAAGAAGAATGTCATTCGGCTCAAAGCTCTGGTATGTGGATATTTCCAGATAACACGAGACGTTTGTGTATCACAACTGCAGGTGAGCAGGTCATGAAAGTAGCACGACGTCGCTACAGTGAAGCCAAAACGCCTCAAGCAAACAAGATTTCTTCAGATTTGCTGAAGGTATTATTTCTGTGAGATTCTTGTTCACAGCAAACATAGATTTCTTATCATCTGATTCTCTGTGTTATATGTATAGAAACCAAAGCATGAAAAAGAGCATAAGATGGAAGAGAACTCGAAAAAAACCCCTCACCAGCAAGACTCAGGATCTGCTAGTTCACCAAATGACTCAACAAATGGACTAATTGGACAGGTGAATTTCATCCTTTTTCATGTCTGACCCATTAATCTTCTACACCACTAAATTTCATTTCTGTCCTAAAAATTAAACAAGTACCTTGATACATGTTTCTTTTTTATGGTCAGGTAATAAAAATTGCAGTGATAGCAGGCTTTGGAGTTCTAGTTCTTCTCACCAGACAAAAGGAACCATGGTATCAGTTTAGTTGAGTGAATTGTATTCAAACATAAACAAACTAGGCTAAGGCTTGAGATTAACAACTAAACTATTAGCAGGAAGAAACACAAAGAAGAAAAAGATAATCTCTTCCGCGTACCAGATTATGAGCATTGAAGCCATGGACAGGGAAACAATAAAAGACCGACATGCTGTAGTTCAACGGCTAAGATATGCACACCCTTTTGCATTGGTGAGACTGCATTGCTCCACAGACAACAGATACATACACTGAATCTGTGAGGAACCTCCCTAATTCGTTTCCTTCATTATGTTAATCTAATTTGGAAGCATATTTTTCCTGCTGCATCAACATTTCTCCATTAGAATAGTCTAATGTTGGTGAATAGAGCCAGCAGTTAAACATTCAATTTCAATTTATGGACAGTGAAAATTTTGAAGATGGTATTTATATAATATGGGATTTAATTTACACTGCAAGTCAAAAGAAATGATAGTGGATAAAAGAAGCGACCACTTTGCAGTCAGCGGAAGCAAAACATCAATCAGTTTCATAATTCTTATCATCACTCACAAAAACTAGTTGATCACCATCTCTGATCAGCTCTATATCATCAATTACAGCACCATCTTTGCTCAAAATTTTTGAAGGAAAAATTCCATATTTCTCTGCACCTATTTCAAGTAATTCTTGAATGCTCTGTGGAAGTAGGACGAGCTTTCCTGCTCGGTCATCTTTCTCAGGCCAGCTCACAGTCACTCTGGCAGCATAAGTTCTACTAACAGCTGCTGGTGTAGCACTCATAGTGTTGTCTAAGGGTACAAGTGAGCTGCCATCTCCTATTTGTGCTGCTGACATAATTCCAAACAGAGAATTGTAGAACTTATTAGACCTACGCCTAGGACCATGCTTTCCCAACGAAGCATCGGATACTGGGAATGAGGAATCCTGGTTAGGAGGTGGAATAGTTGGTTCACTTTTAAATTTTCCCAAGAAACGAACTCCATGACGCTCCTCGGGGATCGGGACTGCAGGTTCTTCAGCTTTGGTCCCTTTGTAAGAATCAATTAGTTCCTTAATCTCGTCGTGCCCTTGCTGATCAGCAAGCTCCCTTGCTGTCCAGCCATTTTCATCCCCTTTAGAAATATCAGCACCTTGGTCCAGGAGATATCTGACTATATCGATGTTGCCTTCACAAACTGCAACATGAAGAGCTGCACATCCGCTGCCCTTTGGTCGAGTGACATCTCCTCCATGATGAACAATTTCCTTGAGCAAATCTAAATTGTTTTGCTCTGCGGCAGTGCAAGAAAACAGACCAACATCACCAGCAGTTATTTTAGCACCGTGATCCAACAACAGCTTAACAACGGGCTCGTGCATGCCAAGCATGGCCTCCCAAAGTGGTACACTTCCCTCTGAATCTGCATGCAACAAATTATGTATTTCAGCCAACCAATCACTTTCTTAGAAACAGAATCCATGCAGGAAAAAAAAAATAATCAATAAAATAATAAATATTGAACATGCATCAATTCAGTCAAATAAATCACCTCTAACTTACTATAATAGATCCTGCTAGAAAATTTCCATTTCAAGTAAAGTCAGCAGATAATGATGTTAATGTATAGAATGCTGCAAGTTGGCAGATAGCAAAATGGTTATTTAACTCACAAGTTGACTTCTAAAAGTCAAACGATGTGAAGATTAAATGGTATATAAAAAATGTTTTTGACCATCACCAGCCACAACTTGTGGAGCTCTATTCTATACATATATATATATATATTTATATGAAGAAAGATGGATATTTAATAATAGTTGATGTAGTTATAAATGAGTATAGATGTGCGCTAGAAGCAAGGGGTCCCAAGACAAATCCAGATCCCCCAGACACACGAACTGTACCTCTATTAAAGTAAACAGAAGATTATCGGGACATTAGTCAAGAAGACAAACTACGAAATGTTTATCTGATAAAGAAATCCCAATTATAGTAACATACAATACAACTTGAAATGGAAGCCTAGATGAACCTCATCATCAATTATAATGTTTATAAGTAAAAGGATGGAACAGATTGTTGCCGTTTTAGCAGGATGACGATTATCAATAAGTCATTAGAAAAAAAAAAAAAAAAAAAGAGCCGGTGATAGATTTGAAAAACAGCAAGTGTGTTAATAATTAGATGGCTGGCTGCAAGAAGTAGTCAGCTGTTTCTTCATTTCCCAGGCTCAAATTTTTTAAGCCTTATTAGATTGGAACTTGTATGACAATGAAGGATACATGCCTAAATTATAAACAATCTATTGTAATCGTCAGAAGTCGGCTACACAATAAATCATCCAGGAATAGAAAAGTGTAGCATGAAGTCAACTCAACCTGATAAGGAATGGATGGATTAGTTAATTCAATTCCGGCTCTAGTAACAGGGAAGGGTCACATGGGAGTTATAAACATTTCTAAATTTGCATTATCCTGTCGCTATTTATATTTCCAATTGAATCTTCAGATAAAAGGAATCATCCCACTACTCTAGAGTAGATAATGATTACAGTCTGAATAACATCTATTCGATGTGCGTAACTAAATAGTTCATACTCAACTAAAAGAAGAATGTGGAGATATATTCAGGCTAGTGTAAAGAAATTTAGGTTTGTGCTACCATATCATACAACACAGAAATCTTACTTGAATGAAATTATGGTATTGCTGTAGAGATTAAGTATTTTTATTGAAGTAGAACGAACCTCTACTGTTGGCATCTGCCCCAAAATCCAGCAAAAGAAGCACACAATTCGCATTTCCTTGTGATGATGCTATATGCTGAGTAAATCGATAAATATAGAAACTTAAATTCAGTACGTAATACATAGATTGACCCTTTTACTAAAAGTATTCAACATTAGCAGAGATATATACTCACCAGAGCTGTTCTTCCATTGCTGTCAGATTCATTTGGATCAAGACATCTCTTCAACAAATGATGCAATAGCAAGTCATCTCCTCTAAGTGCTGCAAAACACAGTGTGAGAGGTAGATCCATTCTTCCCCGAGCAAGCATGTTCTCGGTCTCTATAAGAATTCCTTCCATTATTGGGTCTTTCAATTGCTTCAAATGCTGAATTAAATTCAATTTATCAGTTTTCTCCAAAACTACAATGAGCACTAATCAGCAATCTACAAATTAAAACACAGAAAGATTTTCCAGATAGGCATATTCAGCTCCTGTTAAATATGATGAACACTTTTATAGGCAACAGACCTGCAGAAGGTTATTCATAATTATTGTCCCATCTCCAACATTGGCCTGGATAATGTTCAGAAATGTGGTGCGGTTCATACGCAATAGCTGGCATAATCTTTTTGTACGCACTGTGAATAGTTGGGGCCTATAACAAAGGACACCAATCTCTCCACATAGATCACCAGTTTTGGCCTCCTCGACAACCTGAAATGATTCGTTGAAACTTTAGTCTGGTGTTCTATACAATAAGTCTTTATGACCGACGCAAATCAGACTTGCCTGTTCTGCTCCATTTTTCATCACCAAAAAGTCCTGCAAAGAAATTTATAACATAATGACATCAGTACATACACAGGACACTTGATAAACTGGTTCATAAAATAACAAAACACAGCAAGAAAATGACGCAAGCAAATGACAGAGTATATGTAAAAGAAGATTTTGAGGCCGAGATCTACCACTGCCCCTGAAACTAGGATATAAAATTCAGTTGGGGCTTCATTCTGCAGGATCACATCTTCTTTGGGAGGAAAATACTCAGCCTTCATCTCAGATACCTTTTGTGCAAAGAAACACAAGAAATGGGCCTTCAGTTTGTGATAGCTAAAGAAAGAAGAATCAAATGGTAGCAGAAAATTACCAGCTGGAAGAGCAAATCATTGGATACTCCACGAAACAAGTATACCTTTTCTACTAGAGAGTAGAAAAGGAAGTGGGATATACTTGATCGTATGGCTTTTGGAAGAGAATCAAGAGTCTCTTGCTGCTGCAGCCCCTCTGAATCAGTTCGGAACTTTAAGCACAAATGTGAAAGCATTTGGTCTTGAAGGCGAGCAGGCAATTGATTCCTTTGTGCAAAACTTGAAGCAGCTTGAATTGTATCTCTCTAATGTTGGACATGACATAACAGATATACATCAAACCAAGAAGTTTTCAATACATACTCACTTAGACGAGGAAATTAATATGAGAAGTTACTCACAAATTGCCGAGTTTTACTAGTCCCATGGACAACCAAATTTGTCATATTTCCTATCAAATATGCTGTTAGCCCCAAGTTGAACAGCATGTAAAATATATCAAATATCATCTCCCTTGTATTTTCAGCATGCAAATCTCCGTAGCCCACAGTTGTCAGGGTTGTAATGGACCAATAGATTGAAGTCACATAGCGAATCCATACACTTTTCTCACGAAAATCATCTATGACTGCTCCAATCCAAGTCTTTTTTGGATCGGGATAATGAGCAGCGAGTAGATAATAGAAACAACCAGCACAATGAACTGCAAACAAAGTAACCTGCACAAGAAAAACATAGTTCAGTAGAATTAAAACTACATTTCAACACAGCTATCCAATGGATTAAGGTTAACTTACACAAACGAGTTTTGCACACCGAACCCAGAAGTAGTTGAACTTCCTATCTTTCTCCAAACTGTGTAGAAGAACGACAGATATTGGTATTATGTTAAACTAAACTTGAGCATGCTTACAATGTGCTTTATAAGAAAATTCAAGTCATCTTACCGGGCAAATAAGGAACTAACTCTTCTAAGACGCCAGAGACGAAGCATATTGAATAACCCATAATTCTTGAATAGGTTGGGCAAAACCTTCCGAGCAAGTTCAGAAGGGATAGTAGAAATGACATCAAACAACAACCAAGTACGAGCATACCTAAAAGCTATTTGCCTCCTATCATCAATAAGAAGATATGTTCTATTATCCAGATAAGCTACAAAGAACGTAAGGATGATGTCAATAGCAAAAAATCCATTGACAATATTGTCAGTGATGGCAAGAGGCCTCGCAGGTTTATCAAGAAACCCGAATTCAAATGGAGACACCCAAGCTGTATAAACAACCAGAACAACAAGAAAGATCTGCCATGATCTGCAAGATTTAAGGTGATTTTTAGAATAATATGGAGACAATCTTCTAGCAGTAAAATTTTAAGAAAGAAATTACAGCTAAGACAGATTAATGTACGTTGACAAATAACAATATGAGCGATATGAAAACAAAAGCGCCTAATGCAAAATGATATTACAATATCAAGAAGGGACCATGTACCCTACAAACCATGTAAAAAGTTGGCAAAGACCCAATCACTTCTTTGAAAAAATCTCAAGAAAAAGGTAGTTGAACTACTCAAAAAGAAGCTAAGTTTATGCAATTTAATTGAAAGTCAATTCGAAAAGTTGAGAACTTTTGAATCAACATAAATATACTTTGCTTTTGATATAAACTTGAAAAAATATGTTTATAAACCAACACAGATTTTTGTTTATTTCCTGGGAAATTCCGTACACCAATAACAAGATTCCGTGGAAAAAAAAAACTCACTTTAAGTCTAAAAAAAAAGTGTAACACAGCCAAAAGTGTTGAACGCTTTAAGAACATTGTACCACCACCATTGATCAAGAAGAGAGGGAGAGAGAGAGACGGGACACAATGAACAGAAAAAGGCCAACCCGCAAATCATGCTGTTTCACCATCTTCTCACCAAGACAAACAAGACGACATCAACTTAACAACAATACACCAACGAGGTACATGCAAATTAGTACAAAGACTCTAAAAAACAAACGGGTTTTTCCCAAATTTTAGAAAAAGAAAAGGAACCTGTAGCGGCGATCGTAAGGTGAAATGATGGAAGAGCGAAGTTTAACTCTGCGATTACTTCTGGCGCCAAGTGAGGGAAGAATCCCAGTGGAAAGGCTGTAATGGCTGCCCTCGCGCGACAGCTGTTCAATCTCACGTGCTGCGGAGTCTCCACCGCCAACGCACATTGAAACCCTCAACACACCACCTCCTCTACCATTACTATATGCATCCGCCATTGCAGAAATGCTGTACCTCTGCCGTTGAAAATCGTCTGGTTATATAGGTGGGGTTTATGCTTAATTATATTATTATATATTACTTTATTCATTTAATTATCATTTCTGTCCCTACACACTTCTCTCCGATCCCTCGTGACATACACGACTTTCTCTCATATTTTTTATATTATATATATACATTATACATACCCATACAGTGCATATTATTTTAGAAGTTAGTTTTTTTGTTAAATAACCATGAATCTGTACTAATCATTATTTTATAAATCATAATTCCTAAAGTAATTAAATATAAATTAAAATTACATTTAATTTTTTAAATATTAATATTTAATCTCAATTATTAATGATATCAATTCAATAAAGGTAATTATATATATATCTATCCAAAATTTAGAGAATTTGTGGAATTCTATTCCACACTTTTAAATTTATAGAATTCTATTCTACACTATATTAAATTATGGAATCTCATCCCAATTTATTTGGCATCATCAACATTTTGCCAAATCATCTATAAATAGCCATGTCAATAATCCATGTAAGCCTTTTGGATGATCTGGATATCTGATGTGGCAATTTTTTTATTATTCAACTGAGTTTTTTTATCTATGATATGTTATTTACTTCCTTCCGGTTGAGGTTATCTCTTAGTTTGTGTATATATATTATTAATTTGATTAAATATTCATATTAAAAGTATGTCGATCAAATAAAAAAACAAAAGTCCGACACAGAAACGAAGTATAGATAAAAACTTGATAAATAATTATAAAAAATTGATCTTTTAATAATTATTGAATAATAAATTTTATGAATAAAAAATTTTAAAACCTAAAAATATTTAGAAAATAAAAAAATATGCCACATAAGATATTGAGGATGAAGTGGACTGACAACATGGCAATTTATAGTTGATGTGGCAAAAAGTTGATGTTGTCAAGTGAATTGGGATGAGATTTCACAATAACATATAATGTATGATAGAATTCCATAATTTTAAAAGTATGGGATATAATCTCATAAATTTTATTCAATAATTCATTGATATTTTATACGTCAGTTCTCTCTCTCTATATATATATATAGAGAGAGAAAGAGAGAGATCATGTAAAAAAATCCACCTGTGAGAAAAAAGAATGAATCGTGTCCATCAGATCTAAAAAAAATTAATGGTTGATATGCAAACAAGCAATGACTAAACACAATAAAGCAACAAAATAATCAAGCAACAACTTAAACACAATCAAACAACATTGTAATCAAGCAACGACCTGAACACAATCAAGCAACGTCATAAACACAATCAAGCATCTTTCTCACTTTCTCACGTTAAGAATTTTCTCACTGGAGATCATGTAAAAAAAATCCCCCTGTAAAAAAAAAAGAATGAATCATGTCCATCAAATCTAAAAAAATCAATGGCTAATATGCAAACAAGCAATGACTAAAACACAATCAAGCAACAAAATAATCAAGCAACAACTTAAACACAATCAAGCAACATTGTAATCAAGCAACGACCTGAACACGATCAAGCAACGTCATAAACACAATCAAGCATCTTTCTCACTTTCTCACATTAAGATTGTTCTCATTGTATCCGCTCCATATATATATATATATATATATATATATATATATATTTAGGAGTTACTATGAGAAATAAGAATAGATCTCGCGCGTCCATCTCATCAAATCGACGAACATGATTCATTCTCAGCAAATTGAAAAACACGGCATTTTTGCCCCAATATCCTGCAGTTTTAGCCTTTAAAGGCTAAAACTGTAAAAATACTCAAACACAAACAGCAACCTGCATTTCAAGCCCGATTTACTTCATTTTTACATAAATACGAATTAAAAAAAATTAAACATCTTCTTCTTCAAAGCAGCAACACGAGCGTAGTCTTTATAAAACTCAATACCAACATCAACAATTCTAAAAACTCTGCCCTTAAAATGCTTCATCTCATCAACACACTTTGGAATAAATGAACCTGCAAGATACAAAATGCACAAAGTTAACACTAAAGATGCACAATATAATAGTAAAAATGAACGTCGATCTGAATAAAAAATACCCATTTTTACTTCATTTTTATTGCACAAAGCCCGATTTACTTTATAAAGTAAGGAGAGACCAGCTACCAGTTTGGAGTTGATGACTCTGAAAAACTGACAAACGACACTGTTGGTCCCGGTTTATCAGAGTGTATAACGTTACGCAGCGGAAATATTGAACTTATAAGTCTAACTTGCACTCTGTCCTGCTGGTTGCTCAGCTGGCTGGCTGACTGGCTGGTCAGCTGATAGCTCAACACTTAGAATATTTTAAGCCTAGTTTGCACAGTTATCAGTTTTCAGATATACACCAGCACTTGAGTGCTGGGTTTCAAATACAAAATTTAAATACTGAAAGCAGATAAAGGCAAAGGATTTTTATAGTGGTTCGATCAACTGATCTACGTCCACTCTCCAGTCGACTCACTGCAAATTCACTATAAGAGTAATCCGGTACAAAGTTCCTACGATCTATCTCCAGCTGGTAGATGCCCCGTCTACCAGTCCACTGGATCAACCGCTCCCGGTCCTTGTCCTTCTTCAACTCTCGTCAGATGGATGGAGTGCGAGCACGTCACTTCAACCTCCTCCTCTGACTGGTTGGGTGTTGAGTTCTCCCAAGAACGTAAATCCTCTACGGCAAACTGCCCGTAATAACTCAAGAGCTGGCTGGCTCTGGAGCTGCTATGTTCTTTCTCAGAAAGAGAAAGAACACCAAGTGAGGTCTAAACTTACAAGCAGGAAGCTTGAAGTCTCGTGCTTGAAAGATATCAACACACGGAAAAGCTTTAAAGAAAGCCTCGAAAGATGCTTGCTTGCTTGCAATGAATGTTTGTTCTTTCGGTAGTTGGAGAGTATTGAATGTTCAGGATGCCAGCGTGTAAGCGTCGAAACTGGGAAGCCTCTTAAATGTTGGTAGCTCCGACCTATTTATAGACGCAGGATCCCATTCAAATTTCTAGCCGTTTGGACACATCCGGAATGGGTCTCTGTCCTCGGATGTACTTCAGACGGCGGCAGGTAGGAATTTCAGGAAAACCCCATACCTGTGTCTGCTTTTTCTGACACAGACCTCTTTGTGTCAGAACGGCATTATTTCGTCAGTACGAGGAATTGCAACTGGTGTCTTGAACTGATAGACTTTAAGGATATCCTTTCTTAAAGTCTTACTTTGTCAGTATATTCCTCAGACGAATCTTCTTTTTGTCTCTAAGACTCTGGGAGAACGAATCTTGAATTCTGCTGGTAACATCCGACTGGTAGATCGTACTGGTGATCTTGTGCTGGCAGTCTCTGCTGGTGACTTACGCTGGCACAATCTTAGTCTACCAATTTGTCTGATGTTAACCCTTTCTTGGAATCTCCCATGACTGGTGGCTTCACCGCTGGTGAATAGTGTCAGCCAGAACACGTATTCTACTGGTAGGATTTGTCAGCCTCCTGCTGGTGAAATCCTTCCAACTGGTGAACAGTAGCCAGTCATTAGCTCTTGACTCCATGCTGATGAACAGTGTCAGCATGGGTCTGTCAGTCGTCTGCTGGTGAGACTTCTCTCAACTGGTAAGCACATCTCATGCTGGTGAACAGTAGCCAGCATGAGTCTTGATCAGCTACGACTTACAACTCAAAAGACCTAAACAGGACTTTACATTTGAGACTAGAGCTATTCTAGAGACAAACTGACGCTGGTTGGACTTAGGATTTGATCCACCAAAACACTTAAACACCAAATCAAAGATCTAAGTTATCAACTGGGGAAGGGAAACTTAGATAATTTTCCCAACAATTTCCCCCTTTTTGGTGTGATCAAAGCCTAACCAGCGAGCACTCAGCTGATGAGGAAAGTTACAAGGTATTTCAGGGTTTTTACAAATAAGCCTATCAGATCTAAACCCATGAAACTACTTCCTCACATCAGCTCTAACCTAAGGATCTTCCCCCTCAAACTGGGAGAGATATTGCTCGATTAAACTATGAAGTAAGAATCTGAGCCAGGTTAGAATTAAAAGATACCAAATGGAGTGCTGGTGCTGATTACACAAAATGTGTAAGTTCAGCTGGTAAGTAAAAATCAGTAGACATTGGTTGGACAATGAGAAATTGTCATCAACCCGTCAGTAATCAATCCATTAATGATGTGAAATTACAAATACAGGAAGGACAACTGACTAGTTTAGACTGATACAAAATTACTTACACAAAAAAAATGAAGAGCACAGGACCTATGGCTGAGAAGAAGATCCAGGAGATTGATTTCGATTAGCTAGGTTCCTCAAGATCTCAGTAAGAGCCGCCATGTCTTGTCTGCTCTTCTCCCTTTCCTCAGCAGCTATCCTCCTCTCCTCTTCAGCAAGACGGAACCTCTCAGCCTCGGCACGTGCTCGCGCATCTTCCCCCTCTTGGATCCGCACCAAAAAGGAGTTCACCCCAGAGGTGAAGGCCTCCATTTGTTGCGCCATCTCTGCTCGGTAGGAGGAAAAGCGCTGGTCCATCCTGGCATCAATGAGAGCAACCAGTTGCGCAGGCGGATGGACCTCGGAGAGAGGCTGTGCTGAAACTGCAAGGGAAGAGGAAGGCACATCAGTTGCGGAAGGAGCCGCTGCTGGTTCAGATGCAGCTGATATCTCCATCGGGGCTGGCTCCTCCGCTGGCACTGCAGCAGCTGCTGGTGCCTCTACTTGTACTTCCTCAGCCGGCTCTGCTACTGGCACCGCAGCTGGAGCTGGCTGGACTTCTTCAAAAACGAGTGGGGCTGTGAATTCCACCACTTGCCAGTCCATAGAATCAGGGACGAGATCGCCCGAGATAATAGGAATAGGAGGGACGGCAAGGGTCAGCCACACACCACGAGAAGGATCCTCCTCCACAATGTGGTCTACCAGCAAGGCGCAGGCAGCCATATCGAACAGGATAGCATGATAGGGAGGGATCCTTGGGAGGGTAACCAGCACTCTGAGGCGTCGGAGCGCGTACGTCAGCTGGTACCCCCGACTGCTGACTCGGAACTGGAGGAAAGGTAACTTGACCTTTTGCCGTGGCGGGAGGCCGGAGCTTCCAGTCAGCCGCCTATACTCTGCAATCTTCAGCAAGCGGCGCTGGATCCTCCTTGTAGACAGCTGCTGGTGGCATTCAGGATCGGTGCCCATGAAAGCATTGGCCCACTCCTCCTCCGCTCTCCAGTAGCCAAGACCCAGCCTGGCATAGAGAACCGCCCGTTTCTCCACAGTCAGCAGGCGCTGGCATCTGTCAAAAATTCTCCATCTCCGGAACTCCAGACATAGTTCCGGATCCACCCTCCAGAGCCTCCGGTAGCTGGATATTATCTCGTCATTGACGGCATTTTCCACCTCCACCGCGATGTTCTCAGCATACTCATAGAGAGTGGAGTTGTAATATTCCACTGGCTGCAGGGGCAGGCACCAGTCAGTGATTCTGGAGGCATATACCGACTGGTGAGGGAGTCCGCTGAACGGTATGATGTTGAATGCAGATGGCTCTGGCACTCTTGAATTATGAAATGCCATCTCCCCGCGCTGCTCCCACCGGTGCACTCCTGTCACTCGTGCCTGGAAAGTATCCTCATCAACCAGTTGATGCTCTTGGATGCAGAGCATGTAAGGACGCCTTTCAGATCGTGCACGCCTAACTGGTGATGTTGAGGATGCTGCTGGTCGCCCAGAAGTTGATGTCGAGGCATCTGTGGATCGGGGGCGACTGGGAGAAACTTGAGCCTTATCTTCAAAGTCTGGGAACAGATCCCTTGGCTCCATCCTCTGCACCATTGAGTGATGCACCACCTCCGTAGCTGGCTCCTGCTCTGGCTTCTCAGCCCTTGGTTCCTCTTCATCCTCGGATTCAGAACTGACATCCGAGGAGCTCGCCAGTTGTACCGGGGTGGTCGCCCGCTCTTCTTCTCCTCCACTGGCACCCCCTTGCGCGGCCAGTGGGACGTCGTCACCTCCACCACCCCCTTGCACGGGTGGAGGGACATCAGCGGTTTCCTCCTCCGGCTGGTACTCATCCACAAGGGACAGTACATCCTTGTCAGCGCCCATCACCAGCAGGCGTTCAAAAGTTTCTTCAGATAAGATTTCGCCTGGTGCTGGTGCTGGTGGCCTTGCACTTGTGGATTCGAACGCTTTTCCTTTGCCCCTGGTCGCCAGCCTCAGTTGCTCCTCTATTTCCTCCTGGCGCCTGGCCTCAGTCTCAGCCTTGATCTGAGCAAAGCGCTCATCCCTGGCCGCCAGCTCCGCCTCTCTCTTTTGCTTCGCCAGCAGAGCCCGGAGCCTTGACTTGGCCTGCTTCTTCCTCACCAAGGAAGCACTCCTTGCCCTCTTGGCGTGCTTCTCAGCCTTCTGCGCCTTGGTCATGACTCGCTTGCGCTTGCGAGTCATCTTCTCCAGCGTCTCTTCCTCAGTCAGGCCCAGAACGGACTTCTTGACTGGGATGGAGATTTTCCCAGATTCTGGATTGTATGCCACAGCTGATGGTGGCTGCTGGTGCTGGGAAGTCTTAGGCTTCTTGCGGGAGGGCTTCTTGGTGACTGGCGCCTGCATAACTGGTTGAGGGCGACTGCCAGAAGCCTCCACTTCCGCCTCCTCCAGTTGGGTAAAAAGAGACTCGGTCTCCATCTTCCTTTTCAACTCGGCCCTTGCCTCCTCCGTCAGCGGCTGTGCCATGACTGGCACCTGTTCCCCCTTATCCTCCTCTTCTTCCTCCGAAACAACCGTGGCTGGGTCGACTGCTGTCTTTCCCTTCAGCCTCCGCGGCTTATGGTAGTCAGGGCGGGGCAGCTTTGCCTGCTCCTTGGTGGGCGGAATGAAATCCGAACTCACCAGTTGCTCCCCCTGGTCCACTCCATCTCCAATCTCCATCTCCAAAATATGGCTGATCCGCAGCCCAAAGGATACGGAGTGAGTGAACGTCCCATCAATTGGAATGTTGATGTTGCGGTCAACATTCTCCAGCAGTCTCCCGAAAAAGAACTCGGCCCAGTTCCCTTCCACTCCATCCACCAGCGCGCACATCACGGAGAATTTGCGCAGGCTCAACTCAGCATATGAGCCAACTTCGCACTGCAGCATCCTGACGACGATGTCGCACACCATCTGCCACCAGTCGTCCATCTCCGACTTCCGCATTCCAGTGCGAAAACTCGTCACCCCCTCCCTCTTCCACTGAGTCCACCGCCTCCTGAACTCCTCTACATCGTTGTGGAAGTAGGTGGCTATCTCCATGCCCTCGTTCCTCAATCCGAACAAGTCGGCGAGGTATTCGGCGCTGACAGTGATCATATGGCCGAAGACGGAAGTGGTGAAAGACTTCCTCCCGTCAGCAATCACGGCCCGTGCATAGAACTCCGCCACCATATGCGGATGGAAGGTCTCGGGCCTTGCCGTCAGATATTGTCGAAGGCCTTCCCGGTCGATCATCTCGATCAACTCTGGTCCAAAGTTCTTGCGCGCCAGCTTCTCGTTCAGGATTTTTTCTTTCTGAACTTGCGCCGCCCTGATTTGCGCGTTCGAGAGTTGAGCCCTGGTCGCTGGTTTGTTCAACTGAACCAGGCGGGCGAATGGAAGAGTGTAGTCTACATCGTCCATCTGCGTGATGCCAGTGTAAGTCGGCATGTGGGCTTCTGCGACTGGTAGGTCTGGTGAACCAGACGAAGAAGATGTAGATGGTGGGTTGTCATCTGGTTGTCGGGAAGATGAAGCCATAATTTCAGAAGAAATCTTAAGGAAAGCTTGAGAGAGTAGGGTTTCTGAAATTGAATGATCGTAAAAGGTTTTTCCGTCGAAAAGGCATCGGGTATTTATACCCAAGTCCATGCAGGATCAGATGATCAAGATTGATGCTCAGCAAGCGGGGATCGACGGTCATCAGCAGGCCCGGTTTCCTGTGCGACGTGCGCGGTCGTGCTGATGTGGGCTACGTCGTGTAGCTGACGTGGCGCTCAGCGATTGGTGGCAACCAAACGTCGGACTGCGCAGACACTGTGCGCATTAAATGTGGCATTAAATGCCGCATTAAATTCTGAGGGCTGTACACGCTACTTGGATTTGAACAATCCCGCCTTTTCTGAGACAGCTGGCAAGACTGGTCATCAGTAGCACATACCAGTCGCATACTTCCCCCTAACTGGTTGGCCTCTTCATCAGTTAGCAACTGATACCACTTGCTGGTAGTTCTTGCTGCTGGCAAACTTCCATCAGTTATCAGCTGGCAACTGGAAAGATGGAAAATTAAGCGATTGGACTCAATTTTATTCCGCATAATCTTCTCTTCTCTTGGAATTGGGAGCTGGGACCCAATTTCGCTTCAACTGATGGCCTATGCTGGCAAGATTCCGCCAGTAGACACCACTTGTTAGATAGATATATCACTTATATAAGAACAACTAAGAGCTTGGACTTAGTCGTAATCAGCGTCCTCCAGAAGATCAAGAACAGAATGAGAGCTGGGACTCATTCTTCCTCATCATTGGGGCTCACATCAATCTCCATAAGACCGAGTTTGATGCACAACTCCTTGAATCTTGCTTCTGGCAGTGGCTTGGTGAAGATGTCAGCCAGTTGATCTTCAGTTCTGATATAGTCCACGCTGACATCCTTCTTCTCGACATGATCACGAATGAAGTGATGTCGAATATCTATGTGCTTGGTTCTGGAGTGATGAACCGGATTCTTCGTGATGCACATAGCACTGTTGTTGTCGCAATAGATTGGAACACAACAAGTGTCCACTTCATAATCCTCCAGTTGTTGCTTGATCCAAATTATTTGAGCACAGCAACTGGCAGCGGCAACATATTCAGCCTCAGTGGTGGATGTAGCAACAGAGTGCTGCTTCTTGCTGAACCAACTGATCAGCTTGTGTCCTAGAAACTGACACGTACCACTGGTACTCTTTCGGTCAATACGGCATCCAGCGAAATCGGAATCAGAATATCCAATGAGTGTAAGCTCATCATTCCTGGGATACCATATTCCAAGAGATTCAGTCCCCTTCAGATATTTCACTATCCTCTTGGCAGCTTCCATGTGTGACTTCTTCGGATTTGCTTGAAATCTGGCACACACTCCGACTGAATAAGAAATGTCGGGTCTGCTAGCTGTGAGATAGAGAAGTGATCCAATGATTCCTCGGTAAATGGTAGGATCAACTGATTCACCTTGCTCATCAAGAAATATTTGACAACTGGTGCTCATAGGTATTCTGAGGGACTTAGTTTTCTCTGGGCAATATTTCTGAATTAAATCCTTCGTATACTTCCGCTGGCTGATAAAAATTCCATCAGCTGACTGCTGGACCTGGAGTCCGAGAAAGTATGTTAACTTGCCCATCATACTCATCTGAAATGATGTCTGCATCAGTTGAGAAAACTTCTCGCAGAGAGTTATATTCCTTGATCCGAATATGATGTCATCAACATAGATCTGCACCATTAGCATGTCACCACCATCCTTGAGAAGAAAGAGAGTCCTATCAATCTTCCCTTTCCGAAATCCATTGCTGGTGAGGAATTGTGACAGCGTTTCGTACCAAGCCCTGGGCGCCTGTTTCAATCCATACAGGGCCTTCCTTAGCTTGTACACCTTGGTGCCAACTTCAAAGCCTGGAGGTTGCTCGACATATACCTCCTCTTTTAGCTCGCCATTCAAGAAGGCGCTCTTCACATCCATCTGGAACACTGTGAAGCCGTGATACGCTGCATACGCAAGGAACAGCCGTATCGCCTCCATTCTGGCAACTGGTGCGAAGGTCTCATCGAAATCGATCCCTTCACACTGCCTGTAACCTTTGGCGACTAATCGAGCTTTATTTCTGACCACGGTGCCATTCTCATCTCGCTTGTTCTTGAAAACCCACTTGGTGCCAATCACTGACTGATGTGATGGTCTCTCCACCAAGTCCCAAACGTTATTGCGAGTGAATTCTGCAAGCTCCTCTTGCATGGCATTAATCCAATCAGCGGATTCTAGCGCAACTCCTATGGAAGTAGGTTCCATTTGAGAAATAAAACAACTTAGGAGTGCACTGCCGTGTCGAGTCTGGACTGAACCTTCCGGATCACCGAGAATAGCATCAGTTGGGTGATCCCTCAGCCATTTGGGAGGACCAGCGACTGCTGGTGCCGGCTGTGAACTAGGTTCATCTGTCCTAACGACTGGTGCTTCCACATTTCCACCAGTCGGAGCTGCAACATCAGCTGGTGCTGGACCTTCACCAGTTGGAACAACTTCATCAGCATCACCTTCTGACTGGTTGTCTGGACCTCCACCAATGTTGTCAGTATCAACTGGTATCTCCATTCCAGCTGGTCCATCATTGCCTTCTTCTTCAAAAAGGCCAGTAGGGATTCCCCCTAGATTGTTGCATGGATCACTCAGAGAGATTGAGTGAAAGGTCTCAGCAAGGTCATTTGCATCACCGACCCTCTCAGGTTGCTGATGGGCACCTGAGGGAACTGGTTGTGAAGATGATCCATTCATAGGTCTAGTCGAACCAGTTGGTTGAGCATCGAAAGAATTCCTGCCCAACTGGTCGCTGACATCCTCGACCTCAGGAACATCTTCAGCCAGTTGGCGTAAGGTCCTGCGCACTAAAGTAGCTTCATCAAAAACAACATTGCATGTTATTTCCACAAGCTGGGTAGTCTTGTTAAATACTCTATAGCCCTTGTGAGAGGGATGTCCATATCCGACAAACACACCCTCATCAGCCTTAGGCGAGAAAGCATTTAACTTCGACTTCCCATTATTATGGATATAACATGGTGAACTGAATGCACGAAGATGAGCTATAGAAGGCTTACGACCAAAGTACACTTCGTAGGGAGTTTTCTGGAGTCTGTCGTTGATCCCGCTTCTATTCTGAGTGTAGCAGGCAGTCACCAACGCTTCTCCCCAGAAACTCTGTCCCAAGCCGGACTCAGCCAGCATGGACCGGACTGCTTCTTTCAGCGTCCTGTTCCTACGTTCTGCCAGTCCATTCTGCTGCGGTTGCCTTGGAGTAGATCTCTCATGCTTGATCCCGGCCTCCGCGCAAAAATCCATCAGCGGACCGTTGCAGAATTCAGTCCCATTGTCCGAACGAATTCGCTTCACTACTGCTTCGCGTTGCTTCTGCGCTTGGATGATCAACTCAGGAAGAATCACCTTCACCTCATCCTTTGTCCTCAGCAACTTGACCCATGTATAGCGCGAGTAGTCATCAATTACTACCAGCGAATATCGTCTTCCTCCAATGGTTTGCGGCGTTACTGGTCCAAACAGGTCCATATGTAACAGCTCAAGTACCTGACTGGTACTGGGACAAACAGGTGACTGGCTCTTGAAGGACTTCTTGGTTTGCTTGCCTTGCTGGCATGCCTTGCAAATTCCTTCCTTCTTGAACCCGCCCTTGGGAAGACCATCTACAAGATCATGCTTGGTTAGGTAATTAATAGTTTTGAAGTTCAAATGACTTAACCTTTTGTGCCACAGCCAGTTAGCTTCCATGGAACTGGTGGCTACAAAGCATGTATCAGTCTTCCCGCTTTGCCAGTCAACGACATAAAGGCCTCCTTTCCTGACACCTCTCAGCTTGGTCTCACCAGAATCTTCATTCTTGATCTGGCACCCAGACTTGTCAAACACAATGGTATAACCATTGTCGCACAGCTGACTGATGCTCAGGAGGTTGTGCTTCAGGTTGGTAACAAGGGATACGTTGACAATACGCACATCATCTTTCTCTATGCATCCCTTGCTGATAACTCGGCCCTTGGAGTTATCACCAAAGATAACTGGAGGTCCTCTGACCTTGGTAAGCTCTGAGAACAGGAACTCCTCACCAGTCATATGAGCGGAGCAACCACTATCAATGATCCACTCGCTCGACCTCTGAAGCTGACTTGCATGACCTAGTTTCTGCAAGAAAAATAGAATCATTTAGGTCCCCGATCATCAGCGGGTCCTGCAGGGTTAGATCTCTGGATCATTCCTTTCGGAATCCAGACTTGTGTGATCTTCAGCTTGGTGTTACCCTTGCTGACATCACCTGTGGCCTTTCCCTTCCTTTTAAAATAATGCATGGTTTTGGAAGGTGTGGCTGTGTGTGCAGATCCTCTGGAGGTATTCTTCCTCCAAGAGTGTCGGAAATTTCTTTCCGACTGATCGTGTTGCCTTGGTGGTCTCTGAAATTGAGGGCCACGATGATTAGCCTTCCCAGCCCTTGAGAAAAGGTTTTGATTGGGCTCAGGCCTCCGATAGGTATTCCTCCTATCGGGAAATGTCCTTCTCTCAGTGTTCCACTGAGATTTGGATCCCTTATAAGTATGCTGGCAACTGGCATACTTGTAAGGTTGTGCGTGGAATCTCTGGACAGCTGGTGCTGGCTGTCGGATTCCACTGGCAGCTGACGCTGACTTCCTTGCCTTAGAATATTTTGGCATAGTCTGCGTCCTGGGGTGAACTGGCGTCCTGTCAGCAGAGGACCTTGCCAGTTGAGGTTCTTGTCGTGATGACTCACCTCTATATCTGGGCTTACGGTTCCTATGCTGATTAGCCATTCGGGACTGACTGGTATTACCAGCTGGTGCTGATGCATTTACCAGTTTGCCCTTACCCTTATGAGTACTGATTTGTTCGGGTTGATTTATGCTCAAATCTTTTGTAAACCCCAACCCGGACTTATCAGAAGGCTTTCTCCAATGACTTAGAGCTGCTTCTAAGTCTTTTGAGCCTTTATTTAGAAAATTGATTTTGTTTTTTTGCTCCAGAACGAGATTGTGAAAATTATCTCGCTCACTTTTTGTAATTTGGAAATCTTGGAGCAATTCAGAATGAGCCTTTTTCAAACTTGCTAGCTCTTCGCTGATGGACCTCGATTTTTCAATCTCACTGGTCAAAACAGTAATTTGACCTTTCAGCGAAGCATTTTCACCAGCCAAAACATTTTTTATTTCATAAAATTTTAAAAATTCATGCTGAAGAACATCTAAAGTGACGTCTTCTGAGTCGGAGCAATGCGACTCAGAATCGTCTATGATTTGTACTGGCATGATATGCAATTGAGGAACTGATTGTACCTCATTATCAGCAGCAAGTGCTAGTTCTTCCTCATCTTCAGCATCTTCTTCAGCTGGCTCTTCTCCGAGAGCTGCCATAAACGCCAGGAGAGCTTCTTCTTCTGACTCTCCATCTGACTCGAACTCCCCATCATCATGATCGGGTATGTCAGGCACCTCAGTCCTGGTCAGCATGGCTTTGGCAACAGCCTTGGAAGCACGCTCTTCAAAGAGCTTCTTCAGCCTTTCCCTCTCAGTTTTGTCCACCTGTGGACATTCAAACTTTAAGTGATCAGGGGATTGGCACTGAAAACAAGCACGAGGAGCTCTCTTGACAAATTTTCCGTCAGATGAGCTAGAAGAAACTCCCTGTTTTGACTTGGCTTTTTCCAGAAGGATAGCCAGTCTTTTCATCTGTTGCTCTAGTTCTGCGATAGAGCTCTCGCCGCCTTTGGAATGAGATCCTGATGCGGACTGGATCTCCTTCGGCTGGTTGTGCTGTGCAGCGGGTCTCTCAGCATGGAAGGGCTTCTTGTGCTTCCAATTGAAGTCCTTTTTGACGAAGTACGC